>JAGDQP010003578.1:9598-35520 GCA_022664845.1 Lepisma saccharinum
ACTTTACTTCACAACTACTACAACCTCAGGAAGTTTCATGAAATTTAGAAATTGTGAGGTCAAAAGGTGTATTTTCTTTTTAGTGATTTGGTATGCGGCATTTCATTCATGTTCGAAATCTCGAAAAATTTAAATTTTGAAACTAAATTTGTATCAATCGTTCGTGCTGAACAGTAGAACAGAAAGTTTCGTTTTTGCTCAATTCGCCGCAAAGATTTCTGGTATTCAAAGTCAAATTCGCTAAATATAGAAATTGTGAAAAGCAATTCATGACAATTGTTTGTACATCGTTTTTGTTGAACATTGCAACAAAATTATGCGACGCTCAATTCTGGCGTTAACTCCACCATTAAATTTGTCGAAAATATAAATTTCGAAACTGAATTCTTGTCAATCGTTTGCGCTTTACTTGTGTTGGATTATGCCACAAAAAAATTAGTTTAAGCTCAGTTTGTCGCAATGTTACATGGGAGCTTCACGCTCAAATTCGTCTAAAATGTTAATTTTAAAACGACATTTATGCCAATCGTTTGCGCCTGATAATGCCCTGAAATATCCATTTGTATTCAATTCGTTGAAAAGATATACTGTACATTAAATTCCTTTGGTGTAGGCAGCTTTACGTTTGTTTGTCGTGGATTTTGTGTGTCGTGACTTTTGGGTCGTTGTTTTGTGCGTCACTGTTCTATCATCGTGGTTTGTATGTCGTTGATTTGCCTCTCGTGGTTTGTGGGTAGCTGTTTTCTGCGTCACACTTTTTGTTTATCGCTGTTTTTGAGCGTCGCGGTATTTATCTGATTTTTTCTGTCGATGTTTTTGCATGTTGCGGTTTTCGGGTCACTGTTTTGTCCGTCGGGGTTTTCGTTTGTCGTTGTTTTTTGCGTCGGGTGTTTTCAGCCGCTGTTCTTGACTGTCGCGGTTTCGTCTGTCGCAGTTTCTATCTGTCGCTTTTTTTGCATGTTGCGGTTTTTGGCTATCGCTGCTTTGTGCGTCGTTTTTTTTTTTTTTTGCCTGTACGTGTTTTTGTGCGTCGGAGTTATTGCCTGTCACAGTTTTTGATTGTCGCGGTTTTTCTCGTCGCTCTTTTTGCGTCGCAGCTATTTCCCTGTTACCGTATTTGGGTCACTGATTTGTCTGTGGCGGTTTTTGCGCGTCACGGTTTTAGGTCACCGATTTGTCTGTCGCAGTTTTTGTCCCTGCGTTCACATGGCAAGGTTTTTGGGTCACTGCTCTTTCGCAGCGGTTTTCGCCTGTCACTCTTTTCGTACGATGCGGTTTTTGTGACTCGCTGTTTTTGCCTGTCGCGGTTTTGTCTGTTGGTGTTTTCGTTCATTGAAGATTTTGCCCTTCGCGGTTTTTGCTTGTCGCAGTTTTTGTGTGTCGCGATTTTTATATCGGCGTTTTCGAGTCTCGGTTTTTGTACATCTCTGTTTTCACTCGTCACTGTTTTATCCGTCGCGGTATTTTACGTCGCTGTTTCGTCATACAACCGTTACGAAAAGAAGTTATGTGGAAACTCTTCCGGTAAGAATAGCCCACTCTCGCGTAGCTTGAACTATAAGTAACACCGAGAAGCGCTCAATCCGGGAGCTCGAGTTTGGTCTTGTGGCTAAACAATGCTTCGGGAAACTGATAAAAAAAGTCCCGGGTTCGAAACCTGGCGTCGTTTTTATACATATTTTTTAATTTTTTTTTTCGTTTTTTAGATACATAAAACGAAATTTAATAAAAATTGTGATTTATAATTTTAAAAGAGGCCACTAAAATCTAGGATGTATATAAACCCACCAGGGCAGGATGCACACCGAGCGAAGCGTATGCCCGCCGCTATCCGTGGTGTGAAAGGGGGACACGATGCGTCCGAAGGGAGCTGGGCGGCGTTGGCCACAGGGATGCGCAGCCCTCGGTTAGCAGTGGGCATAATCAAAAGTGTTTTTAACTCAAGCTGTGCCGTACCAAAAGTGTTTCCATGTGGGCTCTACTTAGAGAGGAGCCACAGCAAATTCTTCTAAAAAATCTTGCTGCTGTGACCTGGGGCCCGATTAAATATTGTATTTGCGAAATCTGTTTAAGCAACGCAATGCAACTTCATTGACCAGAAGTTGCTACGTGTTTGCCTTGCGTTTGGCGACGGAATTAAATATTGGGCGTGTTCGGAAATACATAACGAAGTTCACGGAATGTACGATCTTAACGCTGAAAATTATTTTCGTGAAATTCGTTTTCTTCGTAATTTCCGAACGCTCGGGTTTCCGTTGTCAGGGTAACGATAGACACCGACTCGCATGTATAACAAAGAAATAAACGAAAATAGAAGGTGTGGTTATAAGTAGGGACACGAGGCTCAAAATACGAAGCAAGTTAGTTTCTTGGAGAGATTCTATTCCAACAATAACGTTATTTACGAACATGTAAGACCTTTCTTTGTAGAAATACCTTCTATTCACTTCAAATTTCATTTGTTACACTTGTATAACGAACGTAGCATTCCACTCGTTGCATTTGGTCAACAGTAGAATAAATCGATTCTCTTAGATACAAGAATTATCTGGCTGAAGTTCCTACATACTTCTATATCCTTCATAATTTCCATGACTTTGCCAACTAAGTCACATTTACGGCACAAGAAAAATGCTCCAATTACAGAAAATATTTAAAATAAATTGCAAGGAATTAACATTTAACGTCTTAGTCAAATTGTATTGCCAAGAAAAGAAACCAATATATAGTTAAGCAAAATAAAGCCACTTTTGGCAACTATTTTTATATGGGCCAGTTTAGTAACTTTGAACTTCGGCCCGTCACGATTGACCTTTAGCTGCTAAAATTCACACTCATGCCCCTGCCGGAACTCGAACCCGGGACCTTCTAGCCGATGGCCTATCGCCGCAGACCGATCGGCGGACAGACAAAACAACTGTTTTAATAAATACTTGATAAGAGTCAATTTTATACCGCCCTCAGCCTTAGATGTCTACAGGCCACAAGTAAAATTCAATTCAATTCCATCTTATACAAATCTAATGCTGTTTGCGGATTACAATTTAAAAGAGGAAGAATGTGTTCTTTTTTTTTCTTTTTTTTTTGCTAGCCATGGTTAGTACCCGGTAGAAGGCTACACCTTCTTTTCAGGAAGGGTTATGAAGGTAAGGGAGGATTTAAGTAAGGTAGTCGGTCAATGTGTTATATAGGAAATGCTATACTTTTTTTTCTTTATTATACTCTTAATCATTTCATGGGTCATTATGAGAATTTTCTCATAATCATACTGTTTAGGAGGTTTGATGATGATAATATGAGAAATGGAAGTGAGGTGCAGTTTGACGCCACGACACTTTAATACTTAGACATATGGGTGATCATCTTCTTGCTCAGGGGCATCTCTGAGCATAATGAGATACAAATGCAGCCCTGTTAATACAATGATGATTACTGTGCAGTAAATGTGGGTGCGATATAATGAGGTATGTTAGGGATGCTTAGAGCAGTGGCTTGGTTAAAGTCCGGATGGTTTGGTGTGAGTATGTATTGGTAGATGGAGAATAGTAATGATAGTGGAGTATGTGTATGCGTGGGTGGGGCAAGAAAGTGTTCGTGTGAATTTATTATGTCGTAGAAAAGTAGGTGATGTGTTTCCAGACGTTTAGTGATGTATTTAAGGCGTTGGGTTTCTAGATGCTGAAGTAGATGTGGAAAGTTTATTCTATCGTATAATTCTTGGGTTGGGCTGGGAAGTTTTATCCGGAATACGATTCGCAGGGCATGTCGTTCCATTATTTGGAGTTTCTGGTAGATTTTGTGGTTTGCTGCGATCCAAGCGGTGAATCCATACGTGAGCACTGGTCTAAGAAAAACTTTATATGTGTTTATAATGGTCTGTGATTTTAATCCCCAAGTTGTTCCGGTAAGTCGTTTTAGGAGGTTGAGACGGTTGTAAGCTTTGCTAATGACGTTATTTAAATGAGGACGCCACGTGAGATGGTGATCAAGTATGAGACCAAGATATGTTACTTGTTTTGATGGTTTTATTGGTTCATGCAAGACTGTTAAGGAGAGTTTGGATGGATTTCGATGAACTCGGGAACGATGTTTCGGTGGGAGGAATAGAATCGCCTGCGTTTTACGTAAGTTGATTGTGAGGCCCCACTTACTGCACCAGGAAGTGAAAATGTGTATGGCTTCATTCATTGTGCGATTGATGTGCTGAATGGTTTTACTGAGTGTAAGAAAAGCTGTATCATCTGCATACTGAAAGAGGTGTATATTTGGAGGGAGTAGGGGTAGGTCGGCAACGAATAAAAGGTAGTGTACAGGAGATAATGCGGAACCTTGAGGAACTCCACAGTGAAGGAAAATAGGATGGGAGGTGCTGTCGTTAATGGATATGTATGCAAGTCTATTTGTGAGGAAATTAAAAATGAGTCGTATGTAGGTGAGGGGAAGTTGGAATGATTGCAGTTTGTAAATGAGGGCTCTATGCCATACTTTATCGAATGCTTTCTCTAAATCAAATAAGACCAAGCAGGAAGGACGTGATGTATTATAGTGATTAGAGATCAGATTGGAAAGTCGGAGTAGTTGGTCATTTATGCTATAGGATGGACGGAAGCCGGCTTGATGGAGTGGGATGAGGTTATGTTGTTCGAGATGAATATGAAGTCGTTGTACTATGATTTTTTCTAGAGTTTTGCTAAATGTTGAAGTTAATTGGATTGGTCTGTAGGACGTAACGGAATTTGGCGGTTTTTGTGGTTTGAGGAACATTAATGTTTTGGATGTTTTCCATGATAGGGGATAAAAGCCTGTGCGTAGGATGAAAGTGTAGATAGTGGCGAGTAGTTGAATTAATGAAATGGGTGCTTCTTTCAGATGACGGTATGTTATGGTGTCAATTCCAGGAGCTGATTTTCTTTTATACATAAGTATGATCGTGATTTCTTCTGGAGTGATGGGTGTAGTAAGTGGGTGATCTGGTAGAGGGTGATCGAGATTTGGTTGTAGATGAGGCGAAGCAATGTTTAATCGATCTGCAGGGTGTTGTCTGAACGGATTAAGTGGAGGTGTTGGTGTGAATATTTCCTGCAGGTAGTCGGCGAAAGCATCAGCCTTGTCTTTGTCTGAATGTAGTGCTTGGTTATCCTGAATAAGTGGGTATGCGGATTTGGAGTATTTACCAGTGAGAGTGTTAAACCGTTTCCAGTATTTGGTGGGATGTGATGTGTCTGCCAATGTGTTGCATGTCTTAACCCATTGTCTCAACATGTATGCTTTAATGTAGTTTCGGACAGTTCGTTGTAATTGGCGGTGAAGTCGTAGTGAGTCCGGGTTTCCTGTTCGTTGATAGTCGCGGAAGAACTGGCGAGAACGTTTGATTAATGTGAGGTAGTTGGGTGGTAATGTAGGTTTGTATGGATGAATTAGGCCTTGTGGGATAAATTTAGCTGTAGCTGTATGTAGGGTGGTGGTTATAGTGTCTATGGTATCATAGAGTGCATCTTCAGTATCTGGAGTTTCGCATGTTGCGGTTTGTGTTTCAACATATTCCCTGTACCCTTCCCAATCTGCTTTGTCAAATCTAAGCACTTGTCGGAGCGGAACGTTTTGTTGGGGGAGGGGGTTTTGGTTACAGTGAACGGTGAGTTTGATCGGGGCATGGTCGCTGCCCATGAGGTCAAGGATTTCAACTGCACTACGATTGGCGATATTGGTGGAGGTAATTACAATGTCAGGGGTTGTATCGGAAATAGGTCGGGTGGATTTTGGAAGGTGGTGAAGTGTTCCGGTAGTCTGGTATTCTATGAAATTACTGAAGTTAAGTTTATGTCGATTTGGTCGGCTGTGAAAGTTAATATCGGCCATGATGAGGTAATTGGTAAAATTGTTTGATATGTGGGCGAAAAAATTATATGGAATAGGATGGCCGGGCCGGACATAGATGGTGGCTAGAGTAATGTAGTTGTGTTTATAATACAGTGTAGTAATTGAATATTCAGGTAACTCTGGCATTTGAAGTGTGTGTTGACGGTGAGGAATGGTTGGTGAAAATCCTATTGCTGTACCTCCATTTGCGCGTAAGGCTGGCTGTGTACTGTCACATCGTTGTAGTGCAAAACGCGGTATATTGATTGATGTGGTTGGTTTCAGATGAGTTTCATTTAGTAAAAAGGCGTTAACGTTTCCTTCTAATAGTAATTGTTCAAAAATATCTTTGTGTGCTGAGAGAGAGCGGATGTTGATGAACAAAAACACTAAAGCTAAAGCCATAATCTTCTGCATGTTTATGTTAGAGTCTTTTGTGGTGTTAAACTGCGGTTTCAAGTGCGCTGGCATGGAAGTGTGCATACGGTCCGGAGTAAGTTGCGTTAAAGCTAACATTGAAGATTGTCTTTGCTGCGTGTTGAATCTGTTGTAGAATGAATGGACGCTGGAATGGATGGATGTTTTGTAGGGCTACAGTGATGAAAGCTAGAACTTGTGAAATACTTGTGGGTTGATATACAGAAGTAACTGCGATAGTTTCTGGTTGTTTAGTTTCAGTGGTGCGAATGGGTACTATGAGTTCTGGCTTGTTAGGTTCTGGTGCTGGTCGAGCTTTGCACTTATAACTAAACGTTGGATGTGATTCCCCGCAAGTAGTACATTTTGGTGGCTGTTTCATATTTGTGCATGATTTTGTGTTGTGTGGGCGTGAACAGTAACCGCATTTGATATCGTTTCGGCATTGTGAAGTGTGGTGGGTATTATATTGCTGGCACTTTTCACATCTTATGGGAAGTGGTGGTGGTGTATGAGAAGGCTCTACCCTATATCGTCTCCTGTATATATACGCACCGTTTGAGAGTAAGTCATGTATGGTTTCTTGGCTAGTAGTGATCACACGTACCATGTAGGTGGGGCCGCCGTTTTTTGTTTTGATGCGCAGACACTTTGTAATTGAATGGCCTTCTTCTTAAAGAATGTGGTGCATTCAGGCTTTATAAAAGATAAAACAGTATGCCTTCCTTCAAGAACTTGTTGTTTAACTGAAATCATTAAAATAGTATGTCATAATACACAGAACTGGAGAGTTTCCTCCATAAACGCGATAATTTTGTACTATACGTTCTTCCTTCTTTTACTCAAAAAACCTCTTGAAAATGCATTCTTCAATAGTTTCATCTTTTACTGGTGATGTTATCTAGTGGCAATCGTGATATCTAACAGCAATCCACAGCTCGAAAAAGTGTTAAATATGGGAAAGTAAAGATAAATCAATTGTTTAAGATAAACCGTTGTATTAATCTGCTATGTAAATTAGTTGTGTCAAAATTATTCCCTACTGCAGAAATAGCTGTCATGGCTACAATTATATACCTCTAGATGAAGCAGAATAAGATTACATGATGCGAAACGAGGTACATTTATCATGCGGATGGTGGCCATGTTAATTTTAACGAAGTTCACGAAGTCAGAGCTAGTTCGTTTCGTGCGCGAACGAAATTAACTGAGAGTGACTTTCCGAACGGCTAACTAAATGAACGACCTTCACGAAAGTGGTTTCCGAACGCTTCGTGAGAGAACGAGATTAACGCGTTAAACTCGTTCGTAGTTTCCGAACGAGCCCATTGTACTTATCATGACTTCGCAAAGGGAATATTGCGTCTCCCTATGGCAAACGCATAGCAAACATTATACATGCTTGAGCCAATAGGAAGATTCGTTACAAATTTTCGATACAGACTGGCAGCCAATCAGACACTTTTAACGTACTCACGTGGGGTAAACAGAAAACAAGAACATGGCGACGTAGAATATGTTTCGGAATTATAAGAATAAAGATGTTCTTATGTAGAATGTAGATTTAATGTTTTAATGCCCTTGATTAAAACTATGAACAATAATGTGATAGAGGTCGAAATTTTAGTTACTCCTCCGGCTCCTTCAATTGGTAAGAATATGTGAAGTGATTTGCATTATAGTAGTTTTGGTATTTGCTAAAGACGTACTATTTACTCTGTTCATAATTTAGTCTAATAATAGGTTAGGATAGTGTAGGCCATTATGGAGTCTAGAGGAGTATCTAAAATCCTTCCCAGAAGGAATACTAGCTACTAAACCAAAGTTTATTAAAGTTATTTCCTATTTATTACCCACAAACAGCAAGATTCCGCTGCCCTTTGATGAAAAAAAAAACTTTGGTAAACTTTAATTTATATGGGCCAATCTAGTAACTATTGACGAAAGATTATGCCCGTAGTTAAAAGACACCCATGCACCTGGCGGGATTCGAACCTGGGACTAACGCCTTAGACCACAGCTGCCCTTTGAGTACATTCAATTACTTATCCCTGTATATTACTGGTTTTTGACCTGTTAAAAGGAACCTTTGTATTTATATACAGAGTACATAAGCAGTATCGCCTTTCCCTTCTCTGTTCCTTTAATTTGTAGACTGTTTTAGTACCGGTACGGTAAGGATTACGATATCAGGCGCACTACATATAGCTATGAGAAACAAGCTTATAGGATTAGAGATATCTACAAATTAAATTTCCGTGTATAGGAAGTTAAGTTTGCTATTTTGAACGTAAACGGAATTGAACCTAAACTTAAATCAGTACTGTATAAGCAGGATGTTATCGTAACCACTCCTGTCCTACAAGTGATCAACATCCCAATATGAATAATCGTTTAAAAGCTCGAGCGTTAATTAATTCCGATTAAATGGTTCAATTTCTCCATGAAGTCAGCTCAAACTGATTCGGAATTGCTACAAAAATCAAGGACTGTATGTCAAGAGAGTGAAAATAGGCTAATTATTTATATAAAAAGACGATACTTTCAATTACACAAATCTCTGCTAGGGGCAACAAAATTTGCCTGAAAAAGTTTTATCATGAATATCTGCTGAGTGAAACCTTTCTTTATAATAGGCGCCACGAAATGTTTTCACCCACGGGTGCCTGAGTTAATCTACACATTAATAATGTTGATACATATTTATCACCGTCGAATATCAGTTTTGCTTAAAGAGCCATTTGAACACATGCAATGTCTTTTTACTTTTCACTACTATGTTTCTTCCTGTTTAAAATCAATGTTTGTATTTAATATCCTTGATCTTACACAATGTATACTTTAGGTTCCCCAGAAAAAATACAATGACTAGTGCGTAAGCAGGGCCAGTTATCGTAACTATTCAGTGTAGTGTTTCTTCAACTACTAAACGTTCCGATAAGAATGTTTGTTTTAAAACTCGGATTACAATCGATTCAGACTAAATAGTAAAATCTCTAGGAAGTCAGAATTAATAGAATTTCCCTCCTAATGATTTAGTAAATTGTGATATTTGTTGTCTAGGAATACACTCAAAGAAGCACTCAATACATGATAATGTTACGCATTTCATAATTTATTATTTTCACAAATTATGTTCCAGATGGCCTGAAAAACACAGAAAAATGGCTTCTGATTTTTTTTTTCTTGAAAATGTGAACGATCAAAGCTATTTCATACGCCGTTGAATGTGCTTCGTGTTTATAGTTAACATTATTTCAGATGCGTGGAATGTAGAATATGATGAAAAAATCAAGCGGTGACGAGAGTGCAAGAACACATAAATGCCCTGGAACAATGTGTCTTTGTACTCATGTCTTTTCCCATTGATTTTGCATCACATTACGCATACTACACATCCGAAAAAACGCACATACATTAGAAGTACATTTTTTATATATATAACAGAAGTAGCTAATATAATGAATTCCTCAAATTACATCTTTGTGCTTAATGCCCTAGTTCTTACTTCATATTTAAGACCAAAGGATCACGCGTCTAAGCCATTCCTGTGAATTCATTAAAATCATGTGCTCACTTCACAAAATTGTTCTCTCATTATTAAGCATAGTTTCGTAACATTAACATGTAAGAAGTACTTACTTATTATAGGAGAATAGAATCGTGTCTCTAGTAGCATCTGTGACTCAGCAGTTCATTTAAATGTTCTTTATTCCTCATAGATGTAAGCACATTCAGCTTTCCACGCATTAATTTGTTTCATACTTCTATATTATTCTAAAATAGTCAACACAAATCGACTTGCGACCAGAGTTTTCCCTGGTCGCAATTTTTTGTTTTTAAAGTCCCCAGTGCGCTTAGATGACGTCATTGCAAAATTTAAGAAAGTCGATATTTAATACCGTTTCTCGCAAACAAATTGCAAACTTTTCCTTGCGTGCACGCAAGTCGATATTTAATCGGGCCCCTGTTTGTTTCGGAAAATTTCTGAGAGTTTTCAATTTCCTTTGGAGAGAATCCCTTTCGCAGGCATTCCTCAATTTTCAAGCATGCAGTTTTTTTGATATAGCGGGTTTGAAGTTTTTGAGGATACCATGCCCCACATGTTCAACAATCAATGATATGGAAATAAAAACTACAGTTCATTAGAGCGCCCTCAATTTGTTTGACGCTTTTTTTAGCTACTTTCAAAGTTTTATTTAGCGCGTTCTAGCGATTTTTGTTGCCGCTGTGGCGCGTGTCTCAGCTCACTGGCTCTCTTCGTGGCAACACTGATATCTACTTTGGGGGCGCGACGCGAGCCTGTAAGTTGACTTTCTATGTTGTCAATAGAATTCAATAACATAAACAAAACAAAGAACACTTCTTGATATCACAAAATGAAACACCTCTGGCAGTACATTACCGGTATCGTTCACGAAACATCCAAAAGACTCAGTAAGTAGTGCATTAGAAACAATTTTAGTTACTATGTCAAATATGACGTAAATAGTGTGTGGTGTAAATAGTGAAGCCTACTTCGGACCGTAGTGAAATCAGGGGAAAACTGTGAATTAATATATTAGTGACCAGTAAATAAAATAGTAAAAGGAGGTTAAGGTCCCACTATAATTGAAAAGACTATGGATTGAAAGTGATGAAAACGTCCAGTGCTCTGAGGATGCTGGAGTTCCCGAGTGAATAAATTCCACCGTTGCCATTAAAAAAAAACTCGTACATTAAAAATAGTTCACAAAGCGTGGACCAAGGATTGTAACTGTATTTCTTCTCCCGATTCGGAATAAAAACCGTTACCTCAATGGTGTAATCAACGCTGAGACCAAGAACAAACAAAACTCGTGAGTGAATGTGTGGAGCGGTAAACGCAATTTTAGGTCATTTACATTGTTCAGTATTTAGCGACTGAGGTTTCTTATGTACCCTCAGAAGTTTTATCATTCGCGTGAAACTTGAGGCCAAACATCTGTAATACGTTAGTCAACAATGTATCGTCCACCTGACTACTATCCTCCTATCAGCGACCCTGCTGGAAACTATTCCCCTAACTACTGGCCTTCTAGCTACTGCCCTAGCGAAACTCGTTATAGTTATCCTGACTGCCATCCTAGGCAACCTCCTGCTAGTTACCCTGACCACTATCCTTCTAGGCAACCTCCTAATAGTTATCCTGACCACTATCCTAGCCAACCTCTTGCTAGTTATCCTGACCACTATCCTTCTAGCCAACCTCGATCTAGTTATCCTGACTGCTATTCTATCAAACCTCCTAGCTATACTGATTACTATCCTTCTGATCAACTTCCTCCTAGTTATCATGACTACTATCCTCGTAGAGACAGTTTACCTTACTACTGGCCTTCTAGCTACTGCCCTCCTGGCAGCCACCCTTCTAGCCCACCTCCTCCAAATGAAGTTCCTCCTTATAAACTTACTAGCGAAGCTTCTAATGAATTTCCTCTTAGTAAACCTCCTACAGAACTTCTCATTAAACCTCCTATTAGTAAACTATTCAGTAGATCTACTGAAGCTGCAATTAGCAAAATTACCAGTAAACCTCGTACTAAATCACGATTTAGTTCACCTCCTACTGAACCTCCAATTAGTAAACTAGCCAGTAAACATCGTACTGAACCTCCAATTAGTAAACTATCCAATAAACATCGTACTGAATCTCCAATTAGTAAACATCGTACTGAACCTCCAGTTAGTAAACATCGTACTGAACGTCCAGTTAGTTCACCTCCTACTGAACCTCCAATTAGTAAACTATCCAGTAAACATCGTACTGAATCTCCAATTAGTAAACTATCCAGTAAACATCGTACTGAATCTCCAATTAGTAAACATCGTACTGAACCTCCAATTAGTAAACTATCCAGCAAACCTACTGAACCTCCAATTAGTAAACTATCTAGCAAACCTCTTACAGAACCTCCAGTAAGTAAACTTCCTAGTGAACCTGCTACTGTACCTCCAACTAATATACTTCCTAGTAAACCTCCTAGCAAAAGAAAAAAGAAGAATAAACGTAGAAAGGGACCTCCTACTAAAAGACACGTCTTTTGCTCAGCAGCTCCACTTGAGTTTCCCTCCGTAGGACTCGAAATGTTTTTTATGGTTGATAGATCGAGAAATAAAGATAAAATAATAAGGGCATTCTTAAGGGCTGAACAAATGAGTAGGGAAGAGATTACGCAGCTTTTGGAGGACTCAGCCACAACCGCACAAAAGGAAAGTCGAATCCCCGAGTGGGATCCGACCCTAGCCGAGGTTCAAGAATTTATAGGCGAGATTACCAGTCAGCTGGATCTTATTCCCGATGAAGATCTGCAGATGGCGTGTGAAGACAAAAGCAAGGACAACAATGAAGCGTCCCAAACAGCAGGTCAATCCGTGAATATATCAGATCCATTACCTGAAAACGAAGGTGTATCCAAACCACCAACACCGGATAAACAAACACTGTTTGGATTCGAAGCGTGGGACAGTGACATCGAGGAAGTGTTCAGTGGGACGATACTTTTGGACTGAACTGTATTTTCGATGTGTGTGGAATTTAAGTCGTGAAGAAATGAACTTGTTATTTACTGATGATTTTTACATAGACCTATTGAACCGGTATTATTCATTCTTAGTGACAATGACATGTGATTTACAATCGTTTATATACGTTATATTTTCCTGGAAACGATTTGAATTCGGAAAATACATATATTTTTAGTGAAAAAGTATGAGATTCTTTGTATATAGTGTTCTAAGAATATTGGAGGTACTTAAGCCGACCCTTGTACACTATGTATAAGATGTTATTTTCTGGTTGATAATGCTTTCTCAGGGTGTCTA
Source organism: Lepisma saccharinum (assembly GCA_022664845.1). Taxonomy (NCBI): domain Eukaryota; kingdom Metazoa; phylum Arthropoda; class Insecta; order Zygentoma; family Lepismatidae; genus Lepisma; species Lepisma saccharinum. Next base: position 22,718 of record JAGDQP010003578.1, read on the forward strand.
CCAGCCTGGAATACTCAGGGACTTTTATAAATCTCACAATACTCAGGGAAATCCATAATTTATGATGTGGACCTGCCCGCAGTTACTAAGTGCACTGCTCCGGTAAAGCGGAAGTCGTGGGTTTGATTCCCACAGGTGACCGGATCTTTGAAAGCATTAAAATACTCTGTTTTGAAGAAATTTTTTTTTCTTTTCCACTTGTGACTTACCAATAACGTAAGATGCTTGAACTGGGTGTTGGTGGGATTAATAAAATTGTCATTGTTTATTATTTACATATTTCACTATGCTAAGAACTCAGAAAATTTGGAAAAAGAAAATATATAAAAAAAAAAAAAACTGGAAAACGTGGTGAATTTCAATTCACAAAGTAAGTGGAGAACTCAGTTTTGTCTGCGCTAAAATGAATGGGCCTTTGCTTAGGAGCACGTGATTTTAAACCCTGCCGTTAGGTGGTCGTGGCTATGGGGATGAACCAGCGTCTGAAAGTAGTCGCCACTTAACTGCTCCTTAGCGCAGACGAAAATAGATAGGTCTGTAACACAGACCTATCTATTTAGTCTATGCCCATGGTAATATTACGTCCCATAATAATAATTCTTAACTTCCGCGGTGGTATTTATTGCGCAGAAACGATCCAAGCACCCTCTGTTCATTTTCGTGTACAAGTCATTAGCTACATTTTCGGTGCTTTTTTATTTCTTTACCTGCATGTCAATCGAAGGGTTCTGCCTTTTTTTACTACTGCTTCGTGGATTATATACGGTATGTTTCTCGTTTTCCATATTATGATGACACGTTGACCAGTTAATGTATTACTGCGCTAAAAATTAGTTCAGTGCTTCATCAACTTCACAGTGAGGTGGCAACCTGTTCTCTTTATAACAGATTGTCGATTTTTACGCAGAAATACACAGTAATGCCGAGAGGGGAAAGGTGGATTAGTGGTCAGGTTATTTTTTTTTCATAACCACTCTGCCGTGCGCAATCACCATCTACGTTGCGACTCAGCTTTTACATAGCCCCCCCTCCCTCCCCTTTTAACACCTGTCACGTTATTAACTTACCCATTTTTTTTCTTGTAAATTTTGCCAATTTATACTACGTCTGGATTGGTTCTGCAGAACTTAAGCCTTGGTTTCTTCTGTTATTCGGCATTGAGTATACTTCAGATGTTATTACATTCCTTATTTCGGTTGCGTAGAATAAGATTGCAGGATGTGAGTGCAAGGGCACAATGTAAAAGGGCTACCTACCCACATAATTTGTCCCCTCTCTTCATGCTCCTGTCGCTGAGTTTACAGTCACTTCATTGTTGTACATTTCAACCTTTCATTTTTGTAACTTTTTAAACGGGTTTCCAACGATGGAGTTTTTATGTGGTTTCCGAATCGCAGAATAAGTGTACTTGTTCTGGTAGTTGAACCCGAATCCATGATCACGGAAGACCAGGTGTGCTTTTTGTTTAACTTGAAGACCAACTAGACAGCTATGGAAAAAGAGAGATCACCAATATGAGGAGTGACGTCAGAGGCTTTATGTGCGATACCAGTATTGTCTGATGAAACTTGAGGAAGGAGGTACATCGCTGACACCCTCTCTCCCGTTGTACACAGTTTCACTTCGGTTGAATTCGTTACTTTACGTTGGGAATAGCATTACGTAAGAAATATAATTTGTTGCAATTGTTGCCCTTGTACTCACTAAAGAGATCTGTTATTCTTTCGTAATGTTATCCACAGAGCAGAACTGGAACCATCGTACCAGCCCCAACCCGAAGTCTGTTTTCGTAACCACTGAACCGTGGGGACTGGATGCGAGGTGTTCGGGCTTTTGGGGATATAACAGTCTGTAAATGTTCTCGCGGTAGGATAGAAATCAATGGCCGAAACCCGTTATATATTTGCTGAGCATAACAGAAACAAGAATGCGAGGAATATTGGTCAGGGTATTCTAGGTTACATTACGACATCCCCATCATGAGACAGATGGGTACTTCAGAAAGAATGGCTTTCTTGAGCTGGACTCAGAACCAATGCTTGTCCGAAGTCTCATCGCTACATCATGGGGGCTGGTTAAATCTTATCTGCCTGTGGGGAAGGTAGTGTCCATGACCTCGATTACCGAGGTACCATTCAGTTTTCTTCTGATGCGAAAGAGAAATGTTATACTCGAATCCGCCTTCCCGATAGTTTTTCGTAGGCACCGACCTTTGACACTTAACTGCGGAAACTCATGCAGAACCAGGAGGAAAACTTAGAGGTAAGAACCGAGCCGCCGTAGCTCAGTGGTAGAGCGTTGGCGTAGCCTTCGTGAGGTCGTGGGTTCAATCGCAGCGGCCAACCATCCTCACAGAGGTTTTCCCCTCAGTTACACCAAGCAAATGCCGGAATGGCACCTTCAACTTAGGCTCTGGTCGACACCTTTCCGCATCCCTTTGCCTCACTTATCCCGGCCTGAGCGTTAATGCCTAAAGGCCATAAGTAAAATTCAACTGAGGTAAGAAATCAAGTTTAGTATAAGCATAGTTATTTCCTGTTCTAGTTTGCCGACCGAGGTAGTCATATGGTTTGAAGCGTTAGGCCAATGTCTTGAGGGACGCAAGTCCGAATTCTGCGTGTGGCGTGAATGTTTCTGGATTTTAACAAGCATTGAATTCATATAATCGTGACGGCCCTAAGTCAAAAGTCATTTAAAATGCCCCCAACATGTTTTTTTTTTGTGTGTGTGTGGGGGGGGGGAGTGATACCGTTCGCTGCCTCGTAACCAAGGGGTTCGGGTTAGATTCCCGGTGGGTACACCCGTGGTTCGGAGCCCACGTTGAACTGTACGTCCCGTCCTTAGGACGTTATATTCATCCGATAGAAGGCAATAGCAAAACACCATCGGTTCACCTTGTCCAGGGATCATCGTCATCATTGCAATTTAGCATAACGTAAACCAACAGTAATCGAGGACTAAAGTCTTGCGTCAGATCCGGCAGGTCGCCATGGTAACCTGCCATGTTACAGTCTAAACAAACGGGTGTTTAGCAGTAGGTTTGTAGTGTTCGATATTCCGCAACTCGTTATGGTTTAGTTCTTTGTGCCAGATTGTCATCATTACAATGAATGAGACACGTGTTGCTTTGTTTCTATTTCCAAAGAACTGAAACTAGAAAAGGAACTGGAAGAAGTCAATTTCGTAAGTAAACAAATTTCTCGCAGTGCCATTGAACGCAATTTTGAATACGTTGTTATGATTATGAGGATAATGCATCGTTGATAGCTGAGTTCTTGATTTAAAAAACGTGATAATTATATCTAAGACGCTTAAACTGAAGTTACGAATTCGGTTATAGTTAAGGACACAAACTCAAGAAGATAAATACAAGTGCTAAAACGAAACCCTTCTACCCTATGTACAGCTGCGCAAATTGATATTGCCGGTAAAGTATACAAGATATAGAATAAATCAAGATTTCGAAAGCTAATAATACCTTTGTATGTGTTTCATAAAAACATAAATTACCGGAATAAAAATTAGCTACTCACTTCAACTTATGATATTTACTGTTCATATGTCCTTTCTTTCACTTTCGCCCGTGTGTGCATCAAAGCAAACGTGCATATTTGGATTCCACAGCATTTTCTACTCTTTCAATCAGTTTCCGCTCGTCACCGAAATTATCAACAGTTCGAAAAATATTAATAGTCATTTCTTCCACAACTGATTTTGTACCTTTCTGTTATGAAACTTACTGTTTGTTTAGACTTGGCCTCGCCGTTGCTATGGTAACCAACCGGACGTGGCGTCAAGACTTTAGTTCTCCATTAATCTTAGCTAACCTAACGAAAAGAATCTGGGGCAAGAAACTGAAGACAGTTATGAAATTAAATTAGACAGATCGAGTAGGCCAGGCTTACCCTAACCAGCTACATTCTACTGTGAATTGAAGCAACAAGTGATCATTTCCTAAAAGAATACAATATAACGCTCGAGTTGATGTTCCCTTATAATTCACTCTTTTCGAACCGCTGGCTTATTCAAGGCCCTTCCCTTCGAGCTATTTGTTTTATTAATATGCAGATTTCTTTTATCAGCACGGTTTTGTATGTTGATTGAACTGATATTAACGTCGAACGAGTCGGTGAGCTTCTAAGGACGATACATGCAGTTTTGGTTGAAGTTGGCTCCCACCGTTAATGGACCCCGGCGAGAAATGAACCTATGACAACTCGCAAAGAAAGCGAGCGCGCTAACGTCTTCGCCATCCCATGGTTGGTTCTATCTTTGGGTCATTCCACGTCAGTTCAACCAGGACACTAAACCCGACCATCGAAGAATTTAAAAAAAAAAAATGTATGTTGCTAGAAATTTTATTTTTGATTTCCTCAAAAGTCGTGCACTGGTTCCCGACTTACAGAGTTTTGAAATTTTTGCTAGATTTGTGTAAATGCAGTCGCGAGTGGAGTTTTTTCAGTTCAACGTCATTTACAAACATGTCTGGAACTTCTTTTGTAATTAAGTTAGCGTGCTTATTCTTTTTATGTTATTCTCATAATGAAGTTGGCTTTCAAATAAAACATAAACAGTGCTTCCATTCATTCACCATGCTGCACAGGAACAAAAAATTAAAAAAAAAGAAAAGAAAAAATCCACATTGGTAAGCACATTCATCTCTATAACTTTTGAGCCGATTCTCGGATTTTGATGAATTGTGTTTTGTTTGAATTTTAGCTCCACAAGCTATCAACAGAAAAAAAAAATCAGGATGGGATCTCCATAGGATCACATAAAAAGATATGTTTTCTTCGTACAGTACTAGTATGGATTATAATTTATATGTAGATAGTAAAAGTCAAATGCGCACCTTAAAACTTATTGAGACTTGAGGCAGCTGACAGCGTATATGTTCTTCCAGTCATGGTTGCCATATCCACAGCATAAGTCCATCCAGAGTCCATATTTACAGACCAATAAAATGAAGAGGATGACCCATAAGGGTGCATAAACAACTGACACATCCCCTTCATCTTGAAGGACATCAGTAACAAGTCCTATATACAATTTTGAATTATGTGCACATGCAGTGTAATTGTTCACTTTCACTATTGACCACAAATTCCGCTGTAGTCTTTTTTCAGATACAAAGCTAGCAGAAACACAGAAATCTGCAAAGCTTTTGCACCTATTAACATATCACAAAATAGTAAAGACTCCTAGTGTTTTCATATGCAAATCTTTCCACGAGTTTCTAGCGAATGGGTGGCATGGAATTTTAAGTAATGGAAAGTGATGGCTTCAATGTGTTCCCTGCAATAGTGACACATGAAACTTGCATCAGTTTTTTTTTTTTTTTTTTAACAACTAGTTTCAAACATGGTTTTATTGTCCCACCAAGACTATCACAGAGAGACGTCCCGTGGTGTGTTGCGAAGAACGACCACTTTGCTGTCAGGCCAAAATCTTGTTTATGGTAGAAGAACACAGGTTTAACAATAACTTTCAAGTTCTTATATTGTTCAGCACATCCATCTGTAAAGTATTCGACGTGCGTAAATTGATCTGCCTTGTTTCTGAGTCTGATAAACCATAGCCATTGTCCATGTCATTACTCAGACCTCATAATATATGTACTTAGCACGCTTCCGCATTTCTGGCTGCGCTAAAATTAATGGATTTTTGTTCAGAGCACGTGATTTTGAATCTATCCGCTAGGTAGCTTTGCCATAGACGTCATATTCTACTATGAGGTCTATGGTAGAGCTGCCTAGCGGATGGATTCAAAATCACGTTCTCTGAACAAAAACCCATTAGTTTTAGCGCAGCCAGAAATGCGGAAGCGTGCTAAGTCTATCGATTATGAGGTTATGGTAATATACAGCAGCCATTTGTCCAGTGAAATCCTTGTGCTTCATCTTGCACAGCAAAGCTGTAGTTCTCACTATAGTCCATGAGGGTCAAAGTATCTGAAGCGGGAAGAGATTCTTTGTGTTTCATTAATAGAATAGAATAGAATCGTCTTTATTATAGTGGGCGTGTTTCGGCCTCGAGGGCCGCTCTTACAACCAACCCATGCCAATACATAAAATATATACATAGTGATACACAAATCAAAACATTACATAGAAGTATTTAGTAGCTAAATAGCTATACTTATGTATATATATATAAAAAAAGAAAATTTATCTAGAAATGAAGTAGTTATTATGAATTAATACTTGATCAATGCAACTTATATGTAAAAGCATAATACACAATGAGTACCAAATATATATATAGATAAGCTAAGAATGGCTATAAATAATATAATGAAGGAAATAAATTAAAAAAACACGTATTATAATGCGCATAAAAAAAAACAGTAATTAACATGATGAAGTGGTACACTTAAATAAAAAGGAATATACAAAGAAGAGAATAGCAAAATTGAAAGTTAATAATGAAAAGTTTAATTGTTTTCTACCTTTGCGTAATGCGTCAACTTGTATTGAAATAGCTCAGCAGCTGTGCAAGAGATCATTCGTTGGACAGAAGATGCGATTCTAAATTCTTTTTGAAAGTTTGAAACGTTTGGTTTGCTGTCAGTGACCTTGGTAGTTTATTCCATTCTTTTATGGTTGCTATGAGAAAAGATTTACTATACAATGTAGTTTTGTGAATCGGGATAGTGAGGTGTGTATTATGTCTTAAATTAGTTTGCTTCTTTGATTTTATGTATGGTCGAATTTTGTCGTATATATATGTTGGTGCTTTTTGTATGAGGATTTTTTGAAAGAATGCTAAGCCAAGATATTTTCTTCTATTTTCTACATTTAACCACCTAAATCTTTTGAGATAAGGGGATATGTGTTCTCCTCTCTTTACATTGAAAATAAATCTGACGCTACTGTTTTGAATTTTCTGCAGCTTATAATTTAAAATATTACTTAAGTTATTGTAGACCAAGCAACCATAGTCTATATTAGGCATAATAAGCGTTTTGACCAAATGAGCTTAGGTAACTGTCTTCTATTAGATTTCCCAAGCTCAAAGTTTGTGTGACTAGTTTATTTCTATCGGTCATTATCCATTGCTTAACTTCAACTATTTCTACCGGATCAAATTTTGATGTCAGATATTCGTCTGTAATAGAGTACGATGGACATTTTATCACAAAACACGCATCATGCAGTCACGATTTTCATCATTGCAGACCTAACAGATTGATGAGATCATCGTAAGTTTCTCAAGTTCAATTGACACCAGCATTCACTAGTCGACCTTGTAGCCGTGTGGGTTAGGGCGCTGAGCCAGCGACTCGAAGGTTCCGGGTTCGAATTACGGCTGGGGCATGGATGTTTGTGATTGTGGATTTTAAATAGAACGTGACGGGCCGAGGTCAAAAGTTATAAGAATGGCCCATACAAAATAAAGTTTTTTTTTTTTTTTTGTGCCAACATTAACCTCACATTTTGGTGTATGGGTGTTCCCGAAGAAACTGCAAGAACACATTACTTGGAACAAAGACTTGCAAGTTTTGAAAACCTGACTTGAATATCAGGATTGATACTAAAAGAAATTATTTTTTTATATGATCCTATGGAGATCTGTTCGTGATTTCATTTTTCTGTTGATAGCTTGTGAAACTAAGATTCAAACAAAGAAGAATTCATCAAAATCCGACTATCGGCTCAAAAGTTATAAAAATGAATCTGCTTACCAATGTGTGTGTTTTTTTTTTACTTTTTTTTGGAAATTTTTGGTTCCTGTGCAGCATGGTGAATGAATGGTAGCACTGTTTATATTTCATTTAAGAGCCAATTCCATTTCGAGAATTACATAAAAAGTACTCGAAATTAATCACAAAGGCAGTTGTAGATATGTTTATAAATGACCTTCAACTCAAAAGCACCATTCGCGACTGCTTTTATGCAAATTAGAGCACATTTCAAAACTCTGTAATTTGGGAACCAGTGCACGGATTTTAAAACTGTTTGCAGTTTTAAAATCAACAATAAAACTTCTACCAACATAACAATATTTTGCTTAACATTTTCAAATGGTCGGGTTTAGATCATCAGAAATATTGGTTGAATTAACGTGAAATGATCCTATTGTATTCTGACATGCCGAGAGACTACAAAAAAGTTTGAGTTCAGTTCTTCTTCGTTGTGTCTGTTTGATCCGTTTTATCTTCCTTTTATCTGTTTCATTGACGATATTCAAAATTATCGCGTTTGTAAATCGTATTGGCTTCAGACAAGGGCGCCCGTCCCCTCTAACCAGAGACAATTATACTTTACAAGATAGAAAACAAATATGACACGTTTATATGTTCTTCCTATTTTTTTATTTTATTTATTGTCAACAACAACAGGCTTTATAGTCCAATTAAGAGTATCGATATGTACAATGCTCATGTACAGGTATTTTTATTACAGTATTTCTAAATGCTTTGGAATACATTTGACGTATATCCAGTTCGATGCAAGTTCTACACACTTCATTGTAAGATGTACATATTCTCCAGATTCGTGACTTCGTCATTATATTATCCTTACCATTTGCAATTTAAGAGACCAGTGTTGTTTACGCAAGTTTTTAATGACGGGACACGAAACTATAATAATAATACTAGGTCTGTGCAGTCTAAGCCATTTTGAATAATTTTTTTAAGGCTTTGCTCTAACGAACATAAGGATAGTACATTTTCTCTAATGTAGGAACGTGTTAAACTTTCTTCCCATCCTCATTACAAATCCTAGCATTTTAAAAAGCTTCATTTGTAATATTTGTTATGTGACTGTTAAGTGTTAATTTCATGTCAAACGTGACACCAAGATCTTTAACTACGTAATGCATAATTATGAATTTAATACATTGTTTTATTTCCACTAAATGATAAAACTTCGTATTGACTGAAAGTTGATTGATAGCGCACCAGTTAGTAAAGTTATCTAAACTATGCTGCAGTTTTATGGCATCTTCCATGCAATAAATTTTAGCATATATTTTGATGTCATCCGCAAAGAGCACTTTTTCATTATCAGGTACGAATTCCGGTAGGTCATTAATGAACAAGAGGAATAACAGTGGTCCAAGATTCGAGCCTTGCGGGACTCTGACAGTGCTGTATATTCATCATATATGTATTCCTTAAATAGAGCAGACTGTCTGCGATAAGATAGATAAGAGATTATGAACCTAATCAAGGATGGAGATAAGTGATAGTGACTTAATGTACCTTGATATTCCTGGGCGCCTTGGAAAGGTAAAGGCGTTCGAGCGTGGGATTGACCACCCCACCTCACTTCGTACCATAGGTCAAGAAAATGTGGAGCGCTACCTCCACATCCCCCATGCACCGTTCACGGCGCGTGTGTAACGCACAGGGGATATCTTTACCTTTTTTTTTACTAATGATATTGTGTTTAACTCTGTCAAACGCCTTTTCAAAGTCAATATAAATCACATTGACTTGCTTTCCTTCGTTCAACGAGTTTTGCAATACATTCTGTAATAATTTCAAGTTTCGTTACCGTAGATTTTTGTTTGTGAAACAAAGCTATGGTGTTTAGTAGAAATAACTGGCTTCACATCATTAATAATTCGTTGATATACAATGTGTACAAAGACTGGTAAGGTTGTTATAGGCACCTGGTTGTTAATTTTGATTTCTTGTCTGTCGTACAAACTAAATCAGATTTCTATTTGTTAGGAAAAATATATGTTTTTAGTGTCAAGTTGAACGCAATCAATAGGGATATTTAAATATATCAACACATCCTTTGACTGTGTAGGAGGGTATAACATCAGGTCCACCTGTCATTTTGGATTTTAGTTTCTTGATAGCCTTTCTATTTCATTCAACAGTACTTAGTCAACAGACAGTATTAAAATTTCTTCGTAACACCTAGAATTACTATCAAAATTACTGAACGGTTGAGAAGAGAATGCAAATACTATGCAAATATATTAGCTAAGCTATTTCGGAACACTTCCATTATACTCACTTCAGCTCATTTGAACGAATCGCATTACTTTTTGTCCATTCCGACTCTATAGAATCGTTCAATCACGTAAGAATCGATGTAGTAAACAATGTTTTCGTTAACATGCATTTTTGGTATTTAAATTTTATGATTTCCATTGTTGTGTTTTCATCATGAATAAATTTATTTCGTTTCTTTATAACATTATAAATTTAAAAAAATATTAAAAATATAACAATTAAAAATATTTAAATTTATAATTAATAATAATATAATCACATTCTAAACAATCTTCTCATTAGGAAAACGTATTATTTTGTATTAACGGAAATATCAGTGTTCGTGTTCGAGTGATTTAATGTTTTATTCTTAAATATTGTTAGATGTTAGCAAATGTCAGCGATACTATTAATCTATATCAACAAAGGATTGCATCTCAAATGAAAATTCAAAAAATTAGGAAAAATGATGGACGTTTCTAGGAACACCTGGTTTACCAACTAGGGGTTTCTTTTCAAACTAATGTGAAAATGACGATCTTGCAAATTATATATATTTCACAATAACTGCAAACGCGGTAGAAGTCAAGTTTAACCGAGTACTAAGTTAAACCCGACTTTTCCTTAATTAGTCGCCATGAGCACGTGGAGGTTAGGTGCGGTTCTGTATCGTTACAGTATTTTTAAACAAACAAACGATAGTGTAAAGATACATAACCGTACCTAACCTCCACGGTCACTAATGAGGCACTCGGTTAAACTCGACTTCTACCGCAAACGCAATCAAATCGATCGTATTAATAAGTTCATTGATATTTTAACCCTCCACTTTTCTTAGTGGTTATAACATTAATCTACATTAAGAACTCAGTGTGTTGTTATTAATTGTTATATCATTTAAAAATATTCTATTCAATTTAATTTCACGTTTATTTTCTAATTAAATTTTACATTAATTGTTTTTTTTTAAACTAAATTCGGTTTAGTTAGGTTTGATGTCATATTAAGTTTAGATTACATTCGATAAAAATGCTTTCCAAGAAGGAACCGAAGTGAATATAATTGAGCAGCTCCGCTATTCTTGTTACACAAATCCCGACCTTCAAATTTTAATTTATTTGAGGGAAGATATTTTGTTTGATATAAAGGTCGGTCTTATAGGCTATTTTTACGTCTTTCTTGATTTCCCCACGCAATCGAACAAATTCCTGATAGTAGGGTTTTCAATGTTGTATATAGATAGACTTTATACGATACATTGTTTTAACCTTGTGTTTCCTAATAATGTCTTTAGTAAACCAACACGGATACATTGGGCTGAGCCTTAGATGCCTAAAGGCCATAAATAAAAATTCAAACAATTCAGTACGCATACTTTGGGACAGAATTTCTTTTGCAGGAGTCATATTTGACAAATATTTCATAAATAATAATATATATTAATATTAAAGAGTGAAAAGTATGTGACTGGACCGGGGATCGAACCCGGGACCTTTGGGTTAGCGTCCCAATGTGATACCACATACTTTTCACTCCTGAATATTAATTTATCTGTACCTACAGAGGCTTGATGTTCAGAAAAAAATCGGAAGTTGCCTCCATTTCAACTTTGGTAATAATATAAAGTTTAGTAACTAAGTCATTAATGTTATTATACTTAAGCATTCCCAATCAACTTCCAGTCTATTTTAAGGTAGGTTTAATCTATATTTTAAAGTGGGTCTTTGCGCCCTTAATTTAGTAAATATTGTTGTGATTAAACTTTAGATAACTTTTAGTAAATCATAGAAAAACTGTCGCTTTATCCTTGCCCCCTCTGAAAATCACAACATGGGCGCCCTTTGCTTCAGATCCTCTACTTCAACTATTCGGTGAGCGGATTAGCTATGGGATGTATGCTTCCGGCCAATCGGCAACAGATTTTGTTGTAAAAATCGCGTTAGAAAACTGAATATCTCCCAAATTACGAGTTATTTTTATTTTTAGAAGGTATGCACTTATCCATGTCATGCAAGTAAATGGTGCTCTACCTTCCTTTTCTCGTATCAGCAAAAGTTATCGACTTTGATGAAGCTAAGAATGTGCACTTCCGTTTAAGTAAAATTAATTTTTCTTGTAGAAAATGCCTGTAGCATTTTTGGTTTTCTAGGTTAGATTAATTGAAGTGTAAAAAAATTGTAGATAGACCTACATAACACATGATTTCATATATTTTTTTTTGTACAGTTAAAAGTGAAATAAATAAATTGTTTCCAATTGTAATCTAAAGCAACAATGTGAAGTAAATAAATATTTTAGGGGTTTTTATTCAAATTAGGATTGTTTCAAACCATAAATATTTAGATTTAATGTTTAAAAGCGGATTAAATTTGATAATATTAATAATTTAATGAGTAGAATCTAAAGAAAGTGTAATACATAAGAAGTGGATAAATACTACTGTAAGTGTTATTAGTAGTAATAGTAGTAGTACGACTGTTAGTGTTGTCAACGTATTTCAATCACCCGCACTAACGTGCGGGCAAATCATCTAATCTCTTATATTCTTCTATGATAAACATGTTGGATAGTTAATGGGTGAATGGTTTCATCCCCTCTCGAATGTAACAAAAAATTAGGGGTAGAAAATTTTTAAAAAGTTATAAACTTTTTAAAGACGTACTTTTCTTAAACAATTCGTACAAAAAAGTGAAAAAAAAAAAATGTTTATGCTTGACTAAAAAGAAAAGCATGGGGCGCGGTAATTGAAGAATTTATAAAGTGACTTTATATGAGACGTGGTTTTCTTTTTAGTCAAGTATTATTTTTTTACATTTTAGTACGAATTGATTAAGAAAAGTATGTCCTT
>JAGDQP010003578.1:35620-47111 GCA_022664845.1 Lepisma saccharinum
AAAAGCCTATCTTAATATTACCCAAATCCTAAGATGTTCTGCAAACAGTCAAACGCCACAGTGTTTCAGGCTAGTATTTATGGATTTATGGGTAATATTAAGATAGGCTTTTAAAATATGTAAATATATGAAAGGAACAATAGAATATTGTATTGTCACACGGCTTACGTCGCTGTTCAAATTTTCATCATTGTATGACGTCGGGAAATGAGTTAACGTTGCAAGATTTGAGGAGACTACGAACCATTGTGAACTAAAGAAAAGAATGTAATAAACTAAACTCCAGCGCAAGATTCGCTTCGCCTTAACCGACATTTCGGGCTGGAGAATAGCGGTCAAAAGGAGTGAGAATTCACTTAACGACAGTGCAAACTATGTGGACTGTGGGCAATGAAGATAGACAGTTCCAGCATCTCCTCGCATGACGTGAGTGAGAACATAAAAAATAAACAAATTTTGGTCGACAATCGTTCAACTGCGGCGATTTTCAGCACGAAATCTTGTTGTCGGCTGGCCGAAAGCATAGACTCCGCAGCCCATACGCCGCGCTTACGTTACATAGGTAATCCGTTTATCCCGTAGAATCTGAAGCCAAGAGTTGTAAGAAAGGATCAATTTCTTTTCCTTACGTCGACTTTCGCGGGGGACAAACGACTATTTATTATTATCCAGCGTCATTGTTTGGGAGTAATGTTACTTGTACTTTTTAATTCACAAATATATGAAAGTATTCCAGATGGAATATAGACTTGGAGATAAATGTTATATTGTGTGTGCAAAATACATGGTACGTAATAGTAACAACCAAACCTATTGCTGTTAATAGCGCGTGAAAATGGACACCCCTAAACATTAAGGCAACCTGTTCTCTCGAATAATCGGGAAGCCATCGCCGTTACCAGAATCTATGTTTCATTTGTAAGACTCATACATGGAGAAGAAAAGAAAACATTGTCTAGATCGTGGGGTAAAGAATTTTGTATTATTCATCAGTGTGTGTCTACTGACCTGGAATTTTATTTTGGACCTGGAAAACCTGGAAAAAACATGGAATTCAAGCAGAAACCTGATTTTTTTAAAGTTATTATTTTTAACTTAAATTTTACTTTATTAATTTCACTGTGTAAACATTTGGAATAAACTCGATTGATTTTGTAATTTTAAGGTCACAAAATGAGGCACTTAAAGTGACTTTTTTGTAAGAAGCACTCAGGCTTCTTGTGAGTTACAGGTGTGGCGACCGCTAGGGTACCCGAGATGGTATCTCTGAGCTCTTCTTTCTGATGCCCTGTTTTCTCTTAAATTCATCTCTCTCTTATCCTCTACTCTAACCATGCTTGTCTTGATTTATTTTCTTATTGGGCTAATGTGCTTATGTACTTTGGGTCTGATGTTAAACTAAGTTTTGAAATTACCCTCAATATTTATTTTGTCAAGTATCTGAATTCAAATAAAGCTATTTTTAAACGCACAGAGGACCAAATTACTTCTATTATGACTCCCGTTAAAGTCTTTAATGTCGCCCCCCAAGTAATTACTTCAATATGAATTGGATAGGTTCGTTTATTGTGAGATTAGATTAGTTTGTTAAATTGTGTAAATACTACTACCAACTATTTTACTGGGGTACACTTTTCTAGGTTTCCACATATTTATTCGAGATTAACCCATTTCGAATTTTAACACGTCTGTGCTTATACAGGGTAGACAAAAATTCATTGTCAAAACACAAGGAATGAAAAGTTCTTCAACAAAATAAGAAAAAAATGTGTCTTTGTCCAATTCCGCTTAGTTTCGGAGCTACAGGCTGCCGAAAGCGTGGGAAAATGAACTTTAGAGCTTGATATTTCTAATACCATTAACAGTAGAACTGCGGGTTCAAGGTACGCTCAAAGACTTCCAACTTGCTCTTTCCAAAAATGGATATTTTGAACTTGTGCGATGGCTGCGCAAGGGATTCCGCAAAGGAACGAAGGAATCCCCAAAAATTCTCTGAAGTAAGGGTAGGCAGAAATGTTCATGAACTTAACGACATTCCAGCAGGTAACAATAATTCGTTTGCACCTAGTCGATATGTCAAACAGATTTCATTTCGGGAGTGATTTGTGTAAAAAAAAAAAAAAAAAAAAAAAAAAAAAAAAAAAAAAAAAAACTTTGTTTACGAGAGAGAATGTTATTCCAAACCTGGATGGCGATGATTAATCATGTAAACAGTGCAGTATAGGGTAAAAAACGACCGCGGTGATCAAGTGATCACAGGTGTCAGATCATGAGTCACAGCTAGAGTTCCGCGTTTGAGTCCCAACTTGGAATCAACTTTTTTGTAATTTGAAAGCACAAAACAAAAACTTAATGGAAGCGAGATTGGATAAAACGACTCATAAACACATTTTTTTTGAGAAGTCATGACAAGGGAATGTCACAGACGTAATAATTGAAAAGGGAAAGAAATGAGACACGTTTGAACTGAGTTGACATAACGTGGACAATATTCCAAATACATTTACGTCTGATCGTCCTCTTGCATTTGTACGTTTGGATTATGGAATCGGAAACTGTTGAGATCTTCCTTTTAATAATAAATAAAAAAATAAAATGAGAATGGTTAAGTATGGTTGTGTTTTCAGTTCAAAGTTCAAGTATTGAAATTTGGAGCAAGAAATTGTGAAGGAAGATTCGTGTAATTCGAAAATAAGAGGTTCTAAATAATTTTAATTTTGTGAAAGAAACTACCATGCGTGGTTGCATAAAACAGAGATGTAAAAGTTTTATTCTTTTTATATAGAGCATTACTTAAAACAATTCTTTGAAACTGAAATTTATTTATGACCTTTAGGCATCTAAGTCAGGCCGGGAAAGGATGCGGGAAGGTGCCAGCCAGGGCCTAGGTTGAAGGTGCCATCCCGGCATTTGCCTTGTGGGACTGAGGAAAAACGTCAGTCAAGATGGTCGGCCGCTGGGATCGAACCCACGGCCTCTCGAAAATAATTCTTTGAAAATTAGAGAGATGAGATGAAAAGTTGAATAGCCAGCAATGTTCAAACCAAAACATTAATTGAATCGATTATTTTGAAAAGGTGATAAGTCATGTTATGTACAATTTTCAGGAACGTGAAGAAACTGTCCTGGACTATATATAAATTAAGGAGAAGGTGCTTACACAACGGTGCAAATACAATGAGACCGACTGTGAATGAACCCTTATTAACTATTTTTGAGTACGCATGTTCTCCTCAGTCCTTAGTTCAGGTCAGTTGTTCCAAGTTCCTGTAAATTTTACATTCCATGACTTGTCCCTTTCTCAAAATAATCGATTCAATTATGTCATTGTCCAGAAGAATAAAGGTTTCGATGAGTAAATGTAGGGTTCAATGAATTAATTATTTTGTGTGTCTTTCTAGAAATATGTTCGTCTGCATATCGATGTACATAGCCGAAGCCGTTCCGAACGCATGTTCGATCTTTAGGATAGAATGCATCTTTACTACGTACTATGCATTCAGTCGAAATAATGCTTTGCCTCACTTGCCCATTCCTTCCCATAGAAAATTGATGGACGGCAAAAACTCTCTCCCAGACCTGTTCCGGACTTAGGCATAACTACCTTCTCAGCAACGTGTTTTAAAGGGCTCCCATGTCAATGTTTTGTGATTCTGCGCAGGCTCATATTCCGTTTACTTCCACAAGTTTAACACAAAACTGCTCATGTTTACACTATAAATCACCGCTATACGACCCAATAATGTCACCCTCTCCCAAAGTCTAAAGAATAAAACTTAAATATACCTGTTTTCAAGCAACGACGCATGATAATTTCTTTCAAAAAGTCCATATTATTTAGAACCTGTTATTTTGGAATCAACCTCAAAATTTCTTACTCCGAATTTCAATACCTGAATTTTACACTTAAAACCCAACCGTACTTCACCATTCTCGTTTAATTTTTGTTTTGGTGATTTATAGGCAGATTTCAACATTTTCAGATTCCACAATCCAAACGTACAAATCAAGACGACGATAACACGTAAATGCGTTTGGACTATTGTGATGCCTATGTCAACTCTAACATGTCTCATTTCTCTCCTTTTTCATTCATAATTATTATTTAGTCTGTGTGACATTCCCTTGCCAGGATTTCTACCAAAAAAAACCTCTCTATGTATGTATTTATGGGGCATTTTAATAACCAAGAACCTTATTTCATCTCACTTCCATTAAGTTTTTGTTTTGTGTATTCAAATTACAAAAAAAAAGTTGATTCCCAGTTGGGACTCTTTAACGCGGAACTTTAGTTGTGACTCATGAACCCTGTGGTCGGTTATTAACCTATACTGCTCTGTTCACATGATAATTCATCACCATCATAATTTGGAATGACATTCTCTCTCATTGATAATAAGTCAATAATTCGTTGAATGTATGTCAGTTCGGACTCTGTTGATTATGCAACCACGCATATATATATATGAGCTCCTGCGTCGCCTAGTCGGTAGCGCGCTCGACTTCAGTGTGAGCGGTCCCGGGTTCGATTCCCGGTGGGGGCTCAAAAATTTCGGTGTTGACCCAGCATCGTGAGGACAATTGGGGAGCTGCTGTGAATAAAGACAGTGGCGATCACAGTGAGAGCTTCGGCTCTCCTCTCCCAACCCGTCTGGTCAGCGTGGGAGCAGTAGACCAACTCCTCCCTTCGGGGAGAGGCCTCATCCACTAGTAGATTGAATATGGCTGTGATTTATTTATTATATATATATATATTAGATTACTCGCCAAATGGAATCTGTTTAAAATATCGACTTGGCGCAAACGAATGTTGTTACCTGCTGGGAAGTCGTCTAGTTCATGAACATTTCGGCCTACCTTTACTTCAGAGAATTTCTGGGAAACCCTTAGTTCCTTTGGGAATTCCTTGCGCAACCATCGCACAATTTCGAAATATCCATTTTCGGATAGAGCAAGTTGGAAGTCTTTGAGAGTACTTTGACCCCGCAGTTCTACTGTTAATGGTATTGGAAATACAAAGCTCTAAAGTTCATTTTCCCACGCTTTCGGCAGCTTGTAGCTCCGAAACTAAGCGGAATTGGACAAATTACAAAGACATTTTTTCCTTATTTTGATAACTTTTCATTCCTAGAGTATTGACAATGATTTTTTGTCCACCCTGTAGATACAATATGTTTTATAATTCTTAGCTTTCGTAATTCTTATACTCGAACAGGAATTTGTTGTAAATATGGCCTAAATACATTTTACCTACACATTTTACCTATTCGAATCCAGTTCTTTCAATATGAGCACAGCTGCTCGTTTTTTAAAAAAATAAATAAAAAAGAAGACTTTGGTGTCTAGCAACCGTGACAGTGGAGTAATTTTAAAATAGTGGGTTTTACGGTTGGACTCAAGTGTTTCGGTTAGTAAATAATACCCATCTTTCTACATACATATTTATTAAACTTCATATACAATAAAACCTCCCTCTCTCTCTCTCTAAAAAAACAAAACAAAAAAAAAAAAACTACAGACATACTTAAATTACATCTACGATGGTCTGAAGACGGAGCGAGAGCTGTTCCGAAGGGTCTAGCCAAATCATATTGAAGCAACTACTTAAGAGGACGACATTAAAAACTTTCCTATAAGGCGAGTCATAAGAGTTGAGGTTAAATTCAGTTGAATTTACATTAATTTTGTTTAGATAACTTTATATTAGTCTTGTAGTTAATACAATAAACATACTTTGTTTATTTGCAAGAAAAAAGTGATGTAAATTAATAATATATAAATTCATTTGTGTAAATAAAGTAACTGGACATTTCTCATCAAGAAGAAGATGCAATAAAATGTGACCATATAAATTAAAATGTTCCGAAGTAGGGTTTTACATGCACATGAATTAAACTCTTATTGAATGCACATTTTAAACTCTTATTTTTTTAATTTTTTTTTAAGAGTATTGGTTAGTTTCAACTAAACATGCACAAAGGTAAATTAAATTATATTAAACATGCAGAAAGGTCACATTATTATATGACCTGGAAAAAGTAGAAAAATAGATCTGAAAAGAAAAATGGAATTTGAAAATAAAAACTATTATTACATGGATGTTTGAACTCACGAAACTGGGAAAACCAGAGCAGACAATAGTTCTGGATTTCCTCTGAACTAAACAAAATATTTAGCTCTCACCCAGAGGAAAGACAAAACTTATAAACAAAAATAAAAAATGCATACCATAAGTACCACACTTAAAAAAACAGAAAGACAAACGAAATTCAACTTCCAAAACACGTAATACCCCACATTGACGGACCTTCAGAAGTGAAACGTTCTCAAACCTAAACAGAAACCAGAAGTTAAAACTCCGTTACAAAATAATATGAAGAACACGCTTTAATCTGACCTACTTGCAATGTATATGCCCTGGGCGCACTGAGATATGAAACAAAGACTGCCCACTATGTATATCCAGGGAGAAATATTAAACCGGATAGGGTAATAATAGACCCAGAAGGACCTATGGCTTAGAAAGTACACTGTCAATATTGATAAAAAAAAAAAAAACTACTTGTGATTAAGCACAAAGTGATAATACTCCAATCTAAAAGAACAGCTATTACAAAAAATCAGCAAACTTCTCTACATAGGACGTACATGACGCAAGTTGCCCTCTCCTCTGACAATTCTACAAACCAAACTCGGCCATATCCCGAGCGAAACGACTCAGAAACGCCCATAAAAGAAAACGCAAGGCTTCCTACCAAAATGAGTTTTTATTATAAAAATAACTCAGACATGATTTATTGAGGCCTACTAACGCTCATATTATAACTGTCAAAAAAACATTCTGAAAAAGCACACGACTGTTTCTTACTACGCGCACTCAAACGTAACAAGTGCGTAGAAAATTAACAAGGCACCAAAAACAAAGCAAAAATAAACTAAATTAATTGGTTAAAAAAAGCAAAAATTTTCAACATAACAGGCGCGCATTAAGCAAAAATATCAGAGGATCCAACCGAATATATTATTCGGGGGAATAATGAGCAACAGAAGAAACAGTTCAAGAAACCCAGTTACCAGAGCAATACTCTCTAGAAAATGATATAGGCCGCTTAGGAGTGTTTACCAAAACAGTACACATTGAGAGGTGTAAAATGTACATTCATTTTCAATACCGTGGAATCACGCATTTCAGCTAGTATGTGCTGAAGCAGAACAATGAAAACTCAGCTCTTCCAGTTTCTTCCAAAATATATCAGAAACTTTAAATAATAGCTGAGCAAAGCAAATATGTTTTATTTAAAAGCTAAAAACGTGTAACAGTTTCACCAACTAACAAAAATCTACTTGAGGATTAACATAGTAAACACGGCGGAAGTCATCATCACTTGCGACGTCATACTGACAGACTCTGACGCTACCCATTGTATATACAATGAGTAAACCAAGATTTCCCAGTTCGGCTTCGTGGTCAAGACGTTGGATTCTTGAATGATAGGTCCCGGGTACGAGTCTCCCCGGATCAACACCTTTTCTTCATTTCTTCTTTCAAAATATATTTTTATATGTTCATATTTATTATTGATAATTGCTTTTTTTGCATTTTTCGTATATTATCTTAAATTAGTGATCATGGGAAGGTGGAGGTTAAGTGCGGTCATGTATCTTTACATTATCTCCCCCTCAAATTCGGAGCGCGAAACGCTCGTCGAAGGTGACGACTTCAGCCGTATTTACTATTATGATCACCATGTCAAAAACCTTGTCTGATGAAGCCAAGTTGTTAGTTGGTGAAATTGTTACACGTTTTTAGTTTTTTTTTTCTTTTTGCTTTGTTTAGCTATTATTTTATCTTAAGTATATAAAAGCAAACCTTTGATATGGAAAATGTATCAAAAACGAATAGGAAAACCAAACTATTAATCTCCTACACACGTATTATCAAAATGTTCATACGCGAACAAACACCACGTACGGTACGCAAAATAACATGTAGGTGGCCGAGTGGCAATCGCGACCCTCTTTACACGCAAGATCACAGGCTCAATCCTCGTACAGGTTTATGAAACAAAAGTGAATTCAATTATACCAAAAATCTGTACGTCCAATCCTTAAAAGTCGACTGATTTACTTAAGACGTCAAACAAACCAGTGAATGTGAATACTTATGCAGTAACAAAAAGTAATAATAAACATCAGAGTACAGTCACATTGGGATGTTCGAACACAAGAGACATGTAGACACTAATCAACCAGAAAACAAAGAAACATCAAGTATAAGCCCCAGAGTTATGACTCCACACGGCAGGATTCTGAACCAAGAACCTCTAATAAGAAATAAGGTAAAAATCGCAGAGAAGAAAAATTTGTACAGCAATTGGCCTCACTAAAAGGGATACACAATTGGTATTTGTACACGCTACGGGAGCGCCATGTCATGAAATTAAGAACCCAAACTGGAATAGTAACTTTGATGGTGGTCTCATGAAGTTCCAAAATAAACAAGCCGTTATTTAATTATAGAAGTAAACTATTGACTAAATAATTTTAAAAATTCCAGTTTGTTACAATACAGCAGAGGATTAGCAAATGGAATTAGAGAGAAAAAAGAAGATTACTGTGTACAAGGAGTTGTGAAGCCAGGAGCTGGACTCAGAGAAGTAATAAATCCGGCAAGATTAGCAAGTAAGAGTATGAACGATCGAGATACCATTATTATTATAGGTGGCTCGAATGATGTGGCAAGAAATGAAGGTGAAAATGTTTTGTGTACTCTTCAAGACGCACTACCTTGTTTCAACCATACAAACGTTGTGGTAAGTACTTTACCGCATCGTCATGATATTACATCTTCGTCCATAGTCAATAAAGAGGTTGAAAAAACAAACTCAAAAATAAAAAATCTCTGTAAGCATTTTCAAAATGTGAAAGTAGTTGATGTAAATAACTTTCCAAGGGAATGTCATACTAAACACGGTCTTCATTTTAATAGAGTAGGGAAAAAATTGCTGTCTGATAAACTAATAACATTATTGCCAGTAAACAAAAATACTACTAAATTCGCTCTCCCAGATGTACAAGTTGATTTGCTTACTCCTACTGTACAAGGGTGTAAAGAAAAGTGTTCTACTCCGAGTCAAAGTTACAGCACAAAACCTCAAGACTTGTCTCATGTCTTACAAGGAGATCGACTTACTCCCATTGTACAAGGGACCAAAGAAAACCGTTCTGTTTCAAATCAAAATTGTAACGTAGAGTCTCAAGTTTTGTCCAATGTAAATACTGTAGTAGATTTGGATGATACTGTAGGTGAGGTAAATAAAGAAACTCAAGTAGTCGATGTAAATAATAAAGTCACAAGGGTCGAGAAAAAAGATAAGGACACGGAACTTAAAGAAGGTGGTAGTAGTCCAAACGATAGGATTTCAAATGACGAATATAAAAATATAAGTGACCATATACCAACATTCTCTGATCAAAATCAACTCGTAAAACTTAATATAGATGTCATAGAAAGTGTACGTGAGAAAAATGATGAACCCGAGGTAAATGCTGCCACATTGAAAGAAATTGTGGATTTCCCACCTGCGGTCCCAGTAACGATACGCAGGTCAAAGAGGAAACCAAAGGAAAATCGAGACGAACATTTTTTATGGGTAAGGTAACTCAGAAAGTGCACACTTTTCACCAAAATGTACAAGGTTTTACTAGAAATTTAAACTGTAGTAACAATGTTAAGGTAGATAGGGATCCACGCCTAAATGAGCAAGTAGTATTAGAACCTACAGATACACGACAAAATCACAACATAAATCTTAAAGTAGGTTACTTAAATTTACAAGGGATGAAAAACAAACACATAGTCTTAAATTCTTTTGGGAATGAGAATAATTTAGATGTATTATGTTTAAGTGAACATTGGTGTAAAGAGGAAGAAATTACGTACAATAAACTAGATGACTATGTTCTTGTTAATGCATTTTGTAGGAATCAGTATGTACATGGTGGAGTAGCAATTTTTGTTAGAAATGAGTTATCACTGAAGTGTAATAAGCTAAATTTTGAACATCTATGTACTGAGCTTGATTTTGAAGCCACATGTATTGTTATTAATAGCCTCAAGCTAATTATTGTATCTCTATACAGAACCCCAAACGGTAGTGCTATAGTTTTCCTTGATAGATTTGAGGAATTGTTAATTCTTTTAAATAGACCGAGTTTTAGAAATTATAAGATAGTTATAGGTGGCGACCTAAACTCTGAATTTGATATGACATTAAAAAAGAATACCGTAAATGAATTGAAAAATATTTTAAGACAATTTAACTACAGTATTACAAATACGAAACCAACAAGAGGTCTAGCTTGCCTTGACAACATATTTATAAATTTTAGTGTACTTCATACTCCTTGTGATGTATCTATTTTTCCATTTTCGGATCATGATTGTGTATGGATTAAATTGGAAAACTTACTATTAAATAACGTGGGTGACTCAGTGGCTTCAGAATATAAAATTGCTGTATCGAGACCAATCACTGAAGAAAAGATATTGCTCTTTAAAAATTCCCTCAGTAATGTGAATTGGCATGAAGTACTACTTAATTGTGAGGATTCCGATGCACTCTTCGAACGATTTTTGAATGTGTTTCTTTACAATTTTGAAATTTCTTTCCACAAAGAACTTGTAAAATCAATAATAACCCGTTTAAGAAATGGTACAAAGAAAATAAGTCCAACTGGTATACTCCCGAACTACGCTCAATGAAGTGTAATGTTATGCTGTATTTAAACTTATACCGTAGAGATAAAAGTGAAGCGGCTAGATCAGTTTATATGCATGCTAGGAAAACGTATAAGGTAGCTATCAACGAGGCAAAAAAGAAATATAATTCAGCGGAAATTGACTCATCTGATAATAAATGTAAGAAAGCCTGGAATATAATTAATTCTGTAGCTAAAAGTAATGTAAAGGACTTTGTTTACCCCCACCCCGAAGATTTTAATAACTTCTTCGTGAACTCCGTAGAAGAACTACATAATAATATTGTAAAACCCAACTTAACGGCTGACAGTCTAATAGAGAAGAGTATAAACCGTATTGAAGGTAATTTTGAATTTAGAAATATATCTCCTCTAGAAGTTTTGAACATTGTACAAAAATTTAAGCCGGCCAAAAGTGTTGATGTATATGGTTTATCGAGCATTTTAATTAAGAATGTGATTGATTGTATTGCTTTGCCACTTACCTATTGCATTAACAAATGTTTAACACAGGGAGTTTTCCCTGATTCTTTGAAAGTAGCACGAGTTGTACCTGTATATAAAAAGGGTCCTGAAAATTGTCCATCAAGCTATCGTCCCATCTCTCTGGTCCCAGTTTTCGCAAAAATTTTTGAAACAGTGATGCATTGGCAGGTATATGATTATCTAGTTCAGCAAAATGTATTTAGTGCTTCACAGTTTGGCTTTATTAAAGGTAGGTCAACTGTTG
>JAGDQP010003578.1:47511-92620 GCA_022664845.1 Lepisma saccharinum
CGAACGATTTTTGAATGTGTTTCTTTACAATTTTGAAATTTCTTTCCACAAAGAACTTGTAAAATCAATAATAACCCGTTTAAGAAATGGTACAAAGAAAATAAGTCCAACTGGTATACTCCCGAACTACGCTCAATGAAGTGTAATGTTATGCTGTATTTAAACTTATACCGTAGAGATAAAAGTGAAGCGGCTAGATCAGTTTATATGCATGCTAGGAAAACGTATAAGGTAGCTATCAACGAGGCAAAAAAGAAATATAATTCAGCGGAAATTGACTCATCTGATAATAAATGTAAGAAAGCCTGGAATATAATTAATTCTGTAGCTAAAAGTAATGTAAAGGACTTTGTTTACCCCCACCCCGAAGATTTTAATAACTTCTTCGTGAACTCCGTAGAAGAACTACATAATAATATTGTAAAACCCAACTTAACGGCTGACAGTCTAATAGAGAAGAGTATAAACCGTATTGAAGGTAATTTTGAATTTAGAAATATATCTCCTCTAGAAGTTTTGAACATTGTACAAAAATTTAAGCCGGCCAAAAGTGTTGATGTATATGGTTTATCGAGCATTTTAATTAAGAATGTGATTGATTGTATTGCTTTGCCGCTTACCTATTGCATTAACAAATGTTTAACAGAGGGAGTTTTCCCTGATTCTTTGAAAGTAGCACGAGTTGTACCTGTATATAAAAAGGGTCCTGAAAATTGTCCATCAAGCTATCGTCCCATCTCTCTGGTCCCAGTTTTCGCAAAAATTTTTGAAACAGTGATGCATTGGCAGGTATATGATTATCTAGTTCAGCAAAATGTATTTAGTGCTTCACAGTTTGGCTTTATTAAAGGTAGGTCAACTGTTGGTGCTATAGATTTATTAATCAAGAAAATTCTCAAAGCTTTTGAAAATAAAGAATTTGTTCAGGCCACATTTTGCGATTTAAGTAAAGCCTTCGATTGTGTTGAGCACACAATTCTTCTACATAAGTTGGCGTACTACGGGATCCGCGGGATTAGCTATAGGCTATTTGAGTCCTACTTAGATAACCGTAAGCAAAGTGTTTCTGTAAATAAAACTAAATCTGGCACTGCAACAGTTAAGTATGGAGTACCGCAAGGCTCAGTCCTTGGACCCCTTTTATTTGTCGTAATGATTAATGATTTACCTTCCTTCTTATCTGCTCAGTCAATCTTGTATGCTGATGATACGACTTTCCTGACTACTTGTGCTGATCTAAGTTCACTTCAATCCATAACTGAAAATACATGGGCAGAAACTGCGATTTGGTTCAAGGCTAATGGACTTGCACTTAACGAAAATAAAACTCAACGTATGACTTTTAGTCTCAAAGATGTATCTCTTGAAAATAGCTCAACCTGTGTAAAGTTTTTGGGTGTAATTCTTAACAATAAGCTATCATGGCAACCACATATTGATTATCTCTGTAGTAGGCTGTCAAGGGTAACATATCTGTTAAGACAATTGAAAAATCATGTTCCTCAGGAATATGTCAGATCTGCTTACTTTGCTTTCTTTCAGAGTATAATTAAGTATGGTATCTTATTTTGGGGAAACAGTTGTCATGCAAACAATATCCTTCTAATACAGAAAAAGGTAATCAGAATTATCGCAGACTCACACAGGTTAGCCCACTGTAGACCTCTGTTTATCAATCTAAAGATTATGACAGTGGTTAACCTATACATCTATACAGTACTCCAACAGGTAAAAAGTAATCTACAAAACGTACAGCTCAGAAAAGATATACATTCCTACAACACTAGGAACAATAAACATATTAATGTACCATTTCAAAGACTGTCCAAATCTTTAAATAGCTATGAGATATTAGGAATAAAAATGTATAATAAGCTGCCTCCAACAGTAAGAAACGAACATCTGAATAGATTTAAGAGAAAATTGTCCAATTGGTTAGTTGCAACACCCTTTTACTCATTAGAGGAATTTTTTGACTGTTCCATAGAAATATAACATATTCTCCTTTTTAATTATACACATTGTTTGTAAAATTATATAACCATACTATAAATATATACATATAAGCTATTAGGCTACCTATAACTGTAAATATATAAGTGAATATTGTATTTGTTGCTGCTGTTGTATTATCAATTTTGTTATATTTTTAACTAGAATGGCTATTGTAATTGTGATAAATTGTTATCTGTATCTTATGCTACAAACTTGACGTTGTCCATTGCTGTGAATAGCTTAACGACAATAAAATTTATTATTATTATTATTATTATTACTGTTCCTCGTTTATTGATAAATAACGTTCTTAAAGATATTCTATTTCCTTTTTCTTTATAATATCATTTTAATCAAAATATTGGCGTTATTGCGACGCGGCACGAGGCAGGCAAGCAATTTCGCGGCATATGAGTGTGCCAGTGCTGTTGCGTCCAATTAAATCTAATCCGCCATGTCGAATTAGAACGTTCCTGTTGGGTGCCATTTCGCGTGTTGCGGAAAAAGAGTGCGGCTTTAAACGTATTTATAATCTTTGCTACACTCTCGTTTTAGAGTCCAACATACTGACCTCGAAAGAGCGTCCAATCTACTATTCAGGACAGCTTACTCTCTCATAATATAAATTTTAATTTTCCTCAACGGCCAAGGGTTTAATTTCACGTGTAACAAGAGAGAAAAATAAAGAAATTCTGAAACCTTATTTCTCTTTCCTCCATCCAATCATCGAACCATGCTTTAAAAATTGTTCTGCCTCTTGAAAATTTGATTCAATTAACAACTGCCTTTGGGTTCGATTAATGAAAGACAAAATACTTTATTCGTAAGAAAAAACGTTAAACAAAATATTCACACTCCCGCCTACTACTATGCTCATCAGAAGGTCACAAACTCAAGCTTCTTTGGGGTTGCCAAACATTCCTACTCTGTCCGCTTTCCACCACAAAGTATAAATGTTTCATCAGTCTGGCTTACTAAATTACTAATTAAGACTTCCTTCCGCACCAACGGGCCGTTACATCAAAATAAACTGCTATTAAGCTGGACAAACAAACCGCTGCAATGTTATACAAATGCGTCACCTTTCTCTCGAGATAAGAGAACTTAGGTTTCCTGTGTAACGCAAAAACGCCTTTCTCACAGACCCCTCCTTTGCTATAAGGATTTTTAATTCGTTCCATTTAACATCCAGGTCTACTGGCAATGCAGTTCCGAGGATCGACTGGCCCAATACAATCGGTCAACTTGACGCCGTTCTTCGATTAGTCTTGCCTGGTGAATAGAGATTTACTTGCGTCTTATTGGTTACATGGCGATTATAGTAGTAAATACGGCGTAAGTCGATGAGCGTGTCGTGCTAGGAATTTGAGAGGGGAAAATGTAAAGATACATGACCGCACCGAACCTTACCTAACCTCCACTTTCCCATGGTCACTAATTTAAGATAATGTACGACAAATGCAAAAAAGCAATTATTAATAATACATATGAGCAGAAAAAAATATTGACCCGAGGGGGATTTGAACCTGGGACCGTTTACTGAAGAAGCGAACGTCTTGACCTTTTTACCACGAAGCCGAGTTGGGAAATCTTGGTTTCGTCTTTGTATTTACAGTGGGTAGCGTCAGAGCCTGTCAGTATGACGTCGTAGGTAATGACGACTTCCGCCGTGTTTACTATCTTAATCCTCAAGTTTATTGGTTGGCCTCATGGAGGAATAAAATAGAAGGAGACGCCCAAACGTACCCCTACTTCGAAAATAAATTGAAGCCGAAAATGGCCGCTGCCCCGGTTGTATGTATCACGGTCTGCCATATTGCGTATGGAATAAAATTGAAGTATTGCATTCACAGACATGCAAATAATCAGATCATTCTTTGTGCTTTTCTGTGATTTTTAAAATGGTAATGAGTTGTATCGCTTTTGGATGCATAAACAGGTTCAAAAAGAAGGGTGCTCCTAATGTCACATTTCACAGGGGAGTGTTAGAGAAAACTTCTGTCGAAATATAAAATGTTGATATAAATTGATGGCATGGAGACAATTAAAAGTGCTTTTCTATGCTTTTCATTATACCGTCAATATGTTAATTCGAGAAAGAGAAGGATTACTGTTCTATTTTTTCTCATATATTAATAAATAATAACAAGAAAACTGGCTAAAGGAAATGTCAGTAGTATTCATTATATTTCATGCACTTTGGGGAATTGTTTTTCGTTATGCAGCTTTCGATGTTCACTGGAAGTTTTGGTTATTCTTTATGTTGAGCTATACAATACTTTATAAGCACTGACAAATTATCTGTATATGTTTGTATTCTTTAACCATAATACCAAACCTTCACGTGCAAATTAAATGTGATTACAATTCAATAATGTGATTTATAGGGTGACCGTATCAATGTTTGACCAAATAAGGAAAATTTCAACTCTAAGCAAGAACTGACGTTTATATAATAGAAAAAATATACAAGAAAACCAACTCTAAATCAAAGAAAAAGCAGCTCGCATTTATTTCATTTAACACAACAGACAAATATATTGCTGAAGGTGTAGTTGCACCAGTAGTTGACCAGTTAATTAAAGCCAGATTATGTCTCATTGATTGCATCTTGCTATCGCCTTATCGGACACATTCTAATTCCCGCCCTTCTGCTACCGTAAAGAGTTCCCTCTTCTTCACTGGTCTTTCTGCTTTATTCTCCATTAATTCGAGACTGCAATGCTTATATTTTTCAATATTAACGAATTCCAAAAAATTTACCTATTAGTTTACCCCTCTACGGAATTTAATCTGGAATTAATAACTAATTTATATAAGTTACAGTGTAGGCATTTTTTTCTGGTTTAGAATTTATTAATGATATATATACAAGTTAAACTTACGTATTGTGAGGATAATGCAAGTAATAAATGAAGGAAAATTTAAAAGGACTGGGAAGGCCTCTGGACAAGGTGAACCAATGGTGATTTGTCATTACATTCCTCTGGATCAAAAGTGAAGTAAAAAGAGGAACATCCACGCCCTGAACGGATTTTGAACTCATAAAGCTGTGTCGGCCGCGTTTGCAGAAGAATTCCTTAATGAGCACATCTATCTATGTGGCTAGGGATCTAACGCAGTTAACGGCTACAGATATCAATATTTTCATTGTACATTGTTTATTCTGCTACACTTTTCATTCAACTGCACATGGAGTTAATTTAAACGTTACCTAAAAAGCAAATGTAAGTATAATAACATATGATATAGATTTCATATAAATATTATCTGTATGGTATACACAAAACAATAGGGATTTCGTGGTTTTCTTCCATACGCAAGATGGCGGATGGCCGCACTGGACGATTGACGGGCGGCCATTTTCAGCTTCAAAATTTGGCAGCTTGGGCGTCTCCTTCTATCTAATTCCTCCAAGGTTGGCCTATGCCTGGGTGTGTGGAGGCAAAGAATGGATGAAGATCTTGGTTTGGAAGAAAGGAGGAAGATTGGCGTATTTTAAATAAGGTATTATACGGAACGTGATGTTCATTTGTTTTTTCAATCAATTTCACATTCCAGGTGATCATGGCTTGTGCTGACTGCAATTTCGGGTCACTAGAAATAGAACCGTCTCCCGTATCGAGATCCATGATAGCTTGAAATGACCACTTTTGGGGATTCCAGTTTTGGAACATGCATTTTTTGATAGAACTGGTTTGAGGATACCGTGTCGAATAAGTTTAACTGTCAATGGTATGGAAATATAAAACCTCCACGCTTAAGGCAGCTTATAGCGTCGAAACTAATATTTTTGCGCCCTCGATTTGTGTGGCGGTCTTTAGCCACTTTTAAAGTTTCATTTAGCGACTTTTTTTTTTTTACTGCTGTGGCGCGTCCCACACTCAACTGTTGTTGGCAACACTGATATCTGATTTGGGGTGTGTCGCGAATTGCCTCGAAGGCAGTGATGCCAATTTAGCGCTTTGGATAATTTAACAACTTCATTTTTTCCTTTAAGCGCCTAGCCCTCGCGGTGACCACCTTCCTTCGGAAAATTTCTGAGAGTCTTCTATTTTCTTTTGAGAATCCCAAGCACAGTCACTGCTCAGTTTCGATACATGGATTTTGGGATAGAGCAGGTTGGAAGTTTGAGAATTCTGTCATATAAATTCTACTGTCAATGGTATGGAAATAAAAGACTTTAAGGTTTATTTTCCCACACTTTTGGCAGCCTATAGTGGCGAGACGAAGCATTTTTCGTCCTAGATTTGTTTGGCGCCTTGTATAGCGGCTTTCAAAATCATTTAGGGCGTTTTAGCGACTTTTTGGTGCTTCTGTGGCGCGTTTCTCAGCTCTGTTGTTGGCAACACTGCTCAAAGGTGTGTTTGTTGTATTGTCCTTATCGTCAAAAGAAATTTCGAATTTTATCAACAAACCAAAATCACTTCTTAATATCACAAAACAAAGCAAATCTGGCTTCACATTAGCGGTATCGTTAACGAATCGTACAAAAGACTCTGTAAGTAGTGCATGATTTATGTCAAATATGGCGTTAACAGTCGAGTGTGTAGTGAAGCTTACTTCGGATCGTAGTGAAATCTGAAAAAAGTCAATATATTAGGGATCAGTAAATAAAATAGTAAAAAGAGCCCCACTATAATTGGAAACTATGAATTGAAAGTGATGAAAACGTCCGGTGCCCTGAGTGTGCAAGAATTCCCCAGTAAATAAATTTCACCGTTGCTATTAAAAAAAAAAACACCCTTGTACATTAAAATTTATACAGTTCACATAACGTGAACCAAGGATTGTAACTATATATCTGCTTCCCCGATTCGGAATAACAACCATTACCTCAATGGTGTTCCTGAGTGATAAGGCCGCGTTGATTAATCAACGCTAAGAACACAAAACTCGTGAGTGTGTGGAGCAATGTTTGGTGATTTACATTGTTTAATGTTTCGTGACTGAGGTTTCTTATATACCCTCAGAAGTTTTATCATCATCACCTGCGTGAAACTTGAGGCAAAACATCTATAATACAATAGTCAACAATGTATCGTCCACCTGAATACTGTCCGAGGTATTGGCCTTCTAGCTACTGCCCTAGCGAACCTCGACCTAGTTATCCAGACTGCTATCCTAGGCAACCTCCTGCTAGTTATCCTGACTACTATCCTTGTAGCCAACCTCCTGCTGATTACCCTGACTATCGTTTTAGCCAACCTCGATCAAGTTATCCTGACTGCTATCCTAGCAAACCTCCTAGCTATGTTGATTACTGTCCTTCTGGGCAACCTCCTCCTAGTTATGACTACGAGCCTCATAGAAACAGTTCACCTAACTACTGTCCTCCAAGTAACTGGCCTAGCTACTGCCCTCCTGGCAACTACCCTTCTAGTCCACCTCTTCCTCCCCATAAACTTACTAGTGAACCTTCTAGTGCATCTCTTCCTAGTAAATCGCCTATCGAACCTCTTGTTAGTAAGCCTCCTCCTACTCAACTTCCCAGTAAACCTCCTAATGAAACTCCAATTAATAAACTTGTCAGTAAACCTCCTAGTGAACCTCCAATTAGTAAGTTTCCCACTAGACCTGCTACTGTACCTCCAACTAGTGTACTTCCTAGTACACCTGCTACTGTACCTCCAACTAGTGTACTTCCTAGTACACTTGCTACTGTACCTCCTACTAATACACTTCCTAGCAAACATAATAAACAAAGAAATATTCGAAAAAAAAGAACAATCATTTGTTCAGCAGCTCCGCTTGAGTTTCCCTCCGTAGGACTCGAAATGTTTTTCAAGGCTGATAACGCTAGAACTAGAAGAAAAATGAAGTACAGAATGCAAAAGGCGAAACAAATGAGTGGGGAGAAGATTCCACAGCTTTTGGACGATTCAACCACAACCGGACAAAAAGAAAGTCCAATCCGCAGGTGGGATCCGACCCTCGCCCAGGTTCAAGAATTCATAGGTGAGATTAGTAGTCAGCTGGATCTTATTCCCGATGAAGAGCTGCAGATGGCGTGTGAAGACAAAAGCAACGACAACAATGAAGCCTCCCAAACAGCAGGTCAATCCGTGAAAATACCCGATCCTTTACCTGAAAATGAAGATGTGTCCAAACCTTCACCAACACCGGAAAAACAAACACCGTTTGGATTCGAAATGTGGGACAGTGACGTCGAGGACGAGGAAGTGTCCAGTGATGCGATAGTTTTGGACTGAAGTGTGTGTGGAATTTAAGTCGTGAAGCAATGAGCTTGTTATGTACTGATGATTTTTACATAGACCTATTTAATGTAACAATTTTACCGGTGTTATTCATTATTAGTAACAATGACAAGTGATTTATAATCTTTTATATGTTCTATTTTCCTGGAAATTATTTAATTTGGAAAATACATTTACTTCTAGTTTAAAAGTATGAAATTCTTTGTATATAGTATTCTAAGAATGTTGGAGGTACATTGCATAACGTACTTTTTCTAGCTATGCACCCTTGTACACCATGTATAAGGTGTTATTTTCTGGTTGACAATGCTTTATCAGGGTCTCGACCACCCTGGCATACTCAGGGAATTTTATAAATCTGGCAATAGTCAGGAAAATTTATGAGGTGGACTTGTCCACAGTTGATAAGAGCACTGATCCGGCAAGGCGGAGGTCTTGAGTATGATTCCCACAGGTGACCGGATTTTTCAGTTTGTTAAAATTCTCTGTTTTAAAGATCTCTCTCTCTCTCTCTCTCTCCTTTTTTTTTTTTTTTTTTTTTCACTTGTGAAGTACCAGTAATGTAGATGCTTGGACTGGGTGCTGGCTCGATTGATAAAAATAGCATTGCGTATTATTTCAGGGTTTGAAAAAACCCAACCGGGCTTTTTCGAGGGTTTTAAAAATAAAATGTGAATACATGTAAAAATGTAAAGCTGTGTACAGAGCTCATTCGGTGACGGCGTGTCACTGCTGTGAAATCAGGAGACTTAAGTGGGTCTGTTCTGTGTGTGTGTGCTGAGTGGCTGGGGACTGAATTATAGCTGCGGCGTGGTTCGGAGTGCATGATAATTCAGGTGAGACTGAGGAAAATGAGGAAGAACCCCATTCAAGATAGTCTCACTGAAACGCCTGAGGAGGGTCTGATTTTCTTAAAAATTTCTTTAAGACCTTTAGGCAACTTTGGCTCAGGCTGGATGGATGAAAGAATTGGTTGAATAAGAAAATGGGAGAAAACGAAGAAGACCCACGCACATGGTGTTTGTTCACCACAAAGCCCACATGTCTCGAGCCGGGATCGAACCAAGTACCCCACGCAACAGAGGTGAGCACTCTGTCAGGGCCAGAGCAGGGTCTGAATTGTCGCTCAGACATCCCAGTGTCGTTTGGCCGTCAGGCACACTAACCACCAGACCACGATGGACGGGATAACCATAGTGTAGGGTGCTTTTCTTTTTTTCTTTAAAAAAAATCTTTAATCCGTTGTGATTTCGTGATTAGCTCTGTGCTATTGTGGATAGCAAGTACTGTTATCAATGTGGTATCTATTGTGGAAAATTTAAATTATTATTGTTAATATTTGTGGAATCTAGTAATTTTGTACGGAATTTTATATGACAGATAGGTAGTTTATAATTGTATGATATATTTTATTAATAAACATTGAAAGTAAAGAGCATCAAATTCATGTTCTGTAATGTTTCTAGTTGGAAGAGCTAGTTCGTTCTTGTCGGTTACGAAATCAACAGATGGAAAAAAAATGTTATTTATTAGTTTGTATTGGAGTACTGATTGAACTCGAGTACTTCCTTCTATTTCATTATCACAAAGGTAAATTGTTACAGGGTCAATCCATGTCAAGTGATCCAATGCATGTTGCTCAACAGTTTTTAAAAATTCTGATTTTTTTGATGTGCAGTTACCTTACCATGTCGTTAGTTCAAAACTATTATTATTTTAATTTTAGTGACTTTAGGTTTCGAGTGGCAGCCATATTTGTTTTCGAAGATGCGCCATTTGGTGGTGGTGTAAGGGATTACCGAATCTGAAGTATCTCAGCCCCTAGTTGTTCTATCGATGTGGAACAAAAACCAAAATGGTCAGCAAATTGTAAAGTTATAAGACTATGTATTAGCCATTATCGTCCATGAAGTATATAGCAGGGTGAAAAGTAGGTCACTGACGTTAAAAGTTCCGAGTTGAGCAGACGATTTTTGCAAGAAGGCAAATGATCAGGAAGGTGAGCTTTTCTGGATAAAGAGGTCTGATATAGAAGTGCTCATTCACCAAGTTTCAACCCTTAGACGTGTCCCCCTTTTTTTCTAGAAATTATTAAAAATGCAGAAAAGTGAAAAAAGTGTGTACTTCACAGGCATATATCTCTGATGGGGGACCTGATAAAAATATACAATTCCTTTCCATAACAGGTCTGTATGATATTATTATATAGCAAAAATTGGGAGTTCAGATTTGACTATAAGTACCTTTATTATTAACACAAAGTTTACATACTACAAATAAGCATACGCATAAGTACGGATAACCGAGAGTTTACTGTATAGACATCATAAATCAATAGGCAGTGGAAGCATAACTCACAGAGGGGTTAAGCAAAACATACAAGAACAAGTTTGATCCTGTTAATAAGCAAACAGAACAAATGTACATGAAAACACAACAGCCTGCGTGTTCCAACATGCAGAATCGTGGTCAGACATGCAGCAGATGGGAATTCACCACTGGTGCCTCAGTCAGATGCGTACAGCGCAAGGAGACGGTTGTGTTCATGCAGATCTGTGTAACATTACTGCAGTTCGTTATTGAAAAAATGGAATGTGATGTAGGTTAATTAATTGGTGAAAAATGACATGTGTGTGTGTATGGGCCAGTATCAAGATGCATGACGGCACTTAGTGACTTCAGTGAAGAGAAGAGGCATCTTCTGATAATGCGAACAAGCTGTGGCATTGTAAACATATGCAACTACCATGAAGTGAAGTTTTCTCGAAAGTATCATCATCTGTTTGGTAATTCGTGTTGGGACCCACTAAAAATCCCTAAAAAGCTATAACTAAAGGACTTCCAGAAATTTCGAGTGCACACTTACTAAAGGAAAAGAATTATGCAGTAGAGCTGATTCCTGGAAAATCATTATGTGCTACATGCTTCACAAAGATCTTTCTTCTACAAGGAAAAAGCAAAAACAAAACCAATGATGATAAATCAAGAAATGAACTTTGTCCCTCCATCAGACAACATTGACGTTTTGAATGCAACGTGTTCAAAATTAGGTGTATGACCTGTTTCGAAAATTAGAAAGTTAAGTGTTGAACAGAAACCAAGACTAATTAGCAAAAAGTTAACAACAATTGACTACAGGTTTGTTTACCTGTTCCTAAGGCCGCGTATTCACTCGAAGGCTTTTGCCGAGAGACACGCATACTCGGGTCTGCGGACAGTCTTGGATTTCTCCGCAGACCGACCGCGGTCAGTTTTCAGACAGAAGTCTTAGGATGTTTGTCTCCCGGCCGAGATGGAAGACACAGACAAGGGTCCTCTGGTTTGGATGAAAAACAAGGGGACAAATGTCTTCCGCGGCTGAGTTTGGTGCTTCTGCTACCGTACCGTCTTTCCACCCCACCCCCTACCAGATGACATACTTTCCACATCCTACCAGATGACATAATAGCCACAGTGTGCAGAACAAAGATTGTTGGTTGCACGTGTTGTATCAGTTTTCTGTCTTTTTTTATTTGTGTTCTTTCGCCAACTTTTGGTAGCAATGTCATTTATTTGGGAAGTGCAAGATACCTTGCGTGTTATAGACGATATCCAAGGATTGCCTATTCTGTGGGGGCAGTACTTGCAGTGACTATAAAGACCGGAACAAAAAAATCGATGTTATTGCCGAACTATCAAAAAATATGGCGTTAGCTCGGCAGAGATGGAAAAAAAAAAATGAAAACGCAGTTCCGTCGAGAGCATAGGAGATTTACAACGCTCAAATGCAGTGGAGCCTCACCGAAAAAGCCCTCATGGTTTGGCTACGAATCTCTTTTATTTCTCCTCCAAGGGGGTGGAGCATCAAGGGGAAGCAGGAATACTGAGAATAATTCGGAAGACCGAGTAGATGAAGGTCCAGCTGAGACTGGGAAAGAAAACGCTACTGCAGAAATTTTGAGGTAAGTAATTGTTTTCTTCTGTCATATACAATATAATAATTGGAAATGACTAGAGACTAGGGAGATGAGGACAGAGGCGGATTTATACGGAAAAGGCATAGGGCTGCCTCCTTCACGGTCCTTTATGAAAGAAAGTAAAATAACTATACACTATTATTTACAAGTTGTTATGCAACCCAAAAGTTTTGTAACCAATCTTTATATTGTTATACATTTAATGTGTTTACATTACGAGCGCTTAATATGTTTGACCTATTTAATTCTAATCTTCCAATTCTTTTTTAAAATTTTTAAACAGTTCCTGTAATCAATGTCAGTAAAATGTTCATACGTTTGCAAGATGACATTTGTGCCACATTTTAAGTCAATGTATTACGCGGTGTTCAACAATACATATCAGCCAAGATTTATCTTTTATAAAATAGAAAAAAAATGGTAGAAAATAATAATTTGAATTTCAATTTATTAGGTATAATAATGACAATACATATAAATCCACATTCATGGCACCCTATAGTATAATATGAAATAGATACAAATTTATTAACAAAAGATTACACCGATATAATACCCAAATATGGCAAAGAAACCTGCAATACAATACAAAAATATTATTAAAATAAATAAAATTAAAAAGACGTCCATGTCCAATAATACAAAACTTTAAGACTGGTTTTTAGTTGATTAAAAAATGATTACATTCGTCCGTTAAGAAAAAAAATCTATTAAGCTGTATAATAATAATAAATTATTGTTATTTTGAGGAAAAACTATGAGTTAAAACCTTTCCATGATCTATAATAATTCGGCCCCACTGAAGAGAGAGCTTTGGGTGCGCGTCTGAATGAAAACCAGTTGCTTTCACGCAAAACTTGACATTATTTAATTACGAGAAAGTAAATTACATGTTAGATTAAGTTTCTTCAGAAAATATTTCTGGTTCATTTGTAAGCACACTTATTTTTTCACCAAATGCAGCTTAAAAACGCTGTTAACGCTATTACAATCCATTACTATGCTCAGTGTTCGATTTTCCGGAAGGAATGCCTGGAATTTTCCCTGATGCCTGAGGATTTCATCCTCGGTTGTTGATTCTGAATATTATCCCAAGTAGGTATAAAGACTTTATATTTCTACCCAAATAGGTAGTAAGTTATCCTAAAACCACTAGTTGTAGGATCCCCCCCTGGGTCATTCCATACCAAATCAACCAATGAGAAATAGTTTTAAAACTTAGGTTTTGCAAAATGTGTTATATTTGGTAATTGTTCATTCATTAATATAATCAAAAATACAAAACTTCATGTTTTTGTCACTTTCGGTTTTTGAAGTATAAATTGTTAAAAATTAAAAAAAAAAAAAAAAAATGGAATGTTTTTTGACGCGTTTTGAAACTTTTTAAGAGCTCGAAACTCAAAAACTATTTGTCCTAGACAGCTCAAACTTGCACCACTTGTTTCAGAATTTCAAGAGCTGTAGTTTGATATATTACTTGACTTTATTAGACCGATCTTTATATTTTTCAAAATTAAAACAAAAGTTATTTTTTGAAAAACTCAAAACAGAAATTTTTATTTTTCTTGGAAAAAAAAAAATATGTTCAATGTGATTCTGATTAGAACGTATGTGCAAAATTTCATGATGGTATTTCAATGGGATCATGTTAGAAAAAAATCTAACATAAGTACATAGCCATTTATGTATAACGTGTATAATTAGCTTAAACGGCAGTCCGCAAAATGGCTTTTAGCAAAGTAAATTTAATTGGTTAAAATGTGATATGCAATATCTTCATTTCAGTTCTATTGTAGAACAAGCCGAGCCGCCGTAGTTCAGTGGTAAAACGTTGGCGTAACATTCGGGAGGTCGTTGTAAGGTAAGATAAAATGGATTTTATGGGCGGTATAAGCACTATGGCTTACGCCTGTCCTGACGGGAGCTCATGGGTTCGATTCCAGCGACCGATCACCATGACTAAGTGACCATATTCTCAGTCACAACAGGCAATTGCCGAGATGGCACCTTCAATATAGGTACCGCCCGGCCCACATTTTCCCTAATCCTCCCCCCTATCATGGCCTGACTCTTAAATGCCTAAAGGCCATAAATATCAATTTAAAAAAGGTAGTAAGAATTATTAATTTCAAATTATTTATTTACAGGCCTCCCACATTTACTACTTGTATTATACTAATAAAGTGGTAGGTTCATTATCCTGTAAGTAATTAATTTCGAACTAATAATTCTTACTGCCTTGTTTTAAATACAGACATCAGGCTGGACTGATTAGTTTTTACTACGATAGTTTTGTTCTACAATATTTTTAAATTTGAATTATATTATGACCTTTAGGCATCTAAGCCTCAGGCCGAGATAGTGAGAAGGATTCGGGAAGGTGTTGGACAGGACCTATGTTGAAGGTGCCATCTCGACATTCGCCTGATATGACAGGAAAAACCTCAGTCAGGGTGGCCGGTTTATTCTACCACTGAGATACCGCGGCTCGGTTTGTTCTACAATAGAACTGAAATAAAGGTACTGTATGTCACATTTTAACCAATTAAATTTACTTTGCTAAAAGCCATTATACGTACTGCCGTTTAAGCTAATTATACACGTTATGCATAAATGGCTGTGTACTTCTCTTAGAACATATTTTTCAATATGATCCCATTGCAATACCATCATGAAATTTTGCACATAATTCTAATCAGGAACACAACATTGAGTTTTTCAAAGAACAATTTCTGTTTTAATATTGAAAAATATATTTAAAAAAATGATCTAATAAAGTCAATCAATGCACCAAATTACAGCTCTTGAAATTATGAAAGGAATGGTGCAAGTTTGAGCTGTCTACGAGGACAAATAATTTTGATTTTCGGTCTTTTAAAGGTTTTAAAACGCGTAAAAAATCAGTCGACTTTTCAGTCGCACTTCCAATTACTATCACTCCTATTTAATAATGTTTTGGTTACATAAATGTAATATTGTGAATCCACATTTTTTTCTTTCTTATTTACTGAATGATATGCAAATTTGTAACTACAAGTAATTTATTGAAGAAATATATTGACTTATTTATTTTTACAATTATATATTGACGTATCTTGTTTAAATCTTGTTGCTACACACTGTTAAAAGCTATTGTCTAATTGCTTTTCTCTTGTATATGATGTTGGCACTTGTCCTAACGTTTATGCCAATGCTGCTTGCCATGGTACTTCCCCTTGTGAAGAGAGAAAGTATTCTCGCAACTCGTCTCTTATACCTTCTGCGTTCGACGGAGGCCTCCTTGGGACATGCTGTAAGTCAAAAACTCCAACGTTCTCGTCTACTTCTTTCCTCCAAGTGCCTGGAATAACGTTTCCTGTATCTGGATCTTCACAATCCAAATTTCCGGGAGGAGTATAGCTGTTTGCTGACTGCATGTTCCTTCTAAGAAAGTTATGAATGCTAATGATACGGGTCCTACTTTGTTCGGATCTAATGCAATAGTTGTTTGGAAAACACGAAATTTGGAAGCTACTATCCCGAACACATTTTCCACAATACATCTAGCTCTACTTAAACGGTAGTTGAAGATACGTTTTGGATTGGTGCTTCCAGGGTTGTGTCCTTTGTATGGTTACATCAGATGCTCTGTAAGA
Source organism: Lepisma saccharinum (assembly GCA_022664845.1). Lineage (NCBI taxonomy): Eukaryota > Metazoa > Arthropoda > Insecta > Zygentoma > Lepismatidae > Lepisma > Lepisma saccharinum. Next base: position 63,316 of record JAGDQP010003578.1, read on the forward strand.
GCAAAAGCATCGTCCGCGACAGTTACGTACAGCATTGGTTTTTTCCTTCCAGGAAGGGGCTCTTCAGGAGAAAGATTAACTTTACCTTTCGCTAAGTCACTGTAGAAGCTAGTAAATGAGAACACTTTGCTATCATTAAGTCTACCTTGACAACCAACATCAGCATAGATTATTCTGTAGTTGGCATCCGCTAAAACCATCATTATAATGCTGTGGCATCCTTTGTAGTTGAAAAACAAACTTCCACTAACATCTGGGGCTTTTATTCTTATGTGCTTTCCATCCAAACTTGCTATGCAGTGTGGGAAGTTCCATCCAATAAAATAATCTTCAGCAACTTTCTTCCATTCCTCCTCACACTTGGGTTTCTGACAAATTAAAAAAAAAAACGTTTGTCAGAAAACGCAGTTTCGTATAACTTTAGAATAAAATAGATAAGCTTTTACTTGGGAAGTGTATGCTGCAAAATCATTTATGTATTGCAAACAAATAGGAAATTGTCTGAAAGCTTGGAGAAACCTTTAATTTTTGGGGGAAAAGAACAATATCTAGAACTTAGTGTAAGAAGGTTGAACAGCCGTGGCTCAGGCGATAGCACGTCTCGCTACGAATTGGACGCCCCAGGTTCAAATCCCAGCTAGGACGCAGACTTTTCTCGCAGTGTTCTCACCTTTAATTTTGGACTCGGATGAATCCTTACCGCATTCTTCCCTTGACCTATCCCGGCTTCAGCTATAGTTGCCTCAAGACCATAAATAAATTGAAACAGGGCACTAAGACAGGATGCTTTTTGAAGACCCCTGATTTAGACCTTGATAAGAAGGTAGACCAGATTTGTAAAATAGCTTCACAGTATATTTATGGAACATAATCAGTTAAACTGTTTTGTTATGTTCATATAACACTGTAATTTCGATTCCTATTAGAAATACAATTTATTTTTATCTTTTTTTCAGACACCTGATTATGATTGTGATCCAGAGGATGGGGACTTTGATTGTGCAATAGATAATGAAGAAGATGAACTTAGGAGGATCCCCAGGAGGAAGATTAAGCCAAATGTAAACATTGAGGCAGTAAAATGTATGAAAACTTTGGCGACTCCGTTGCCAAAAGAGATGAGTTTTCTGTCTACGGAGAACACATTGCCAACTAGTTGAGAAACTCCGGAAGAAGCAGATACGAAATATCGACAGCACAGTATCTTATTGACGACATTTGTTATAAACTGTCAATGGGGGAACTTGTAAGACCTCCTTTGCCATTCAACTTTCCTGCACAAACGCGTTCACCTTGGGTTCCATCACCGTACACAGACAAGCGTTCCTTCAAATTCCCACACTCACCATCAGCATCTTCTGTATCACCACGATACAGCTCTAATCTTGCTTCGCCCCCACCTACTTCTGTATCCTCCCCATCCCCGGTTTTCACAACAGAGCCATCCTAAACTACCTTCTCATTCTACAAATCGTGAGAAAAATTACTCCGAGTATGAGACTCTTTCTTCCTTCGTGAGTATTGTTTCAAGGTAGGAACAGAACTAAGGAGTGTGTGTGTAACTGTAGATGCGTGTTTGTGTGTGCGTGTGCACAGTAAACTAAAGAAAAAGAAAATGTAATTGTAGCTTTCGAAAAATAAAATAATTTGCCCTGCCAAGTATATATAAATATATGTTTTTTTTTATATATATAAAATATGATGGGTTCATAGGTAAGCAAGACTATGTTATATATTTGGTCAGTCTTCTTATGTAATTTTGAACCTTATGACACCTGTGATATTTTCTTGAAACATTACTCAACATTCAACAATAGATGTACAATCACTCAGCTCAGATGTTCTTATTACAAAAATACATTACGTGCAAATAGTCTCTTTTATTGCTTTTGACTTACAAAGTTTCTTAAACCAAATTGTGTTACCAGGGCTGGATCCATGAAGAAGTGAAAGAGGGGCTTTACGTGCATCCACTTTCACGTTCAGAATCATACTACTAAAATTCAAGTTACGAAACGAGTTTTGCAGCAGATCAAAGTTTTACTCAGTATCAACACCTCTTTTAAATTAGTGCTCTAAGACTACTTTAAAAAAAAAATGTATGCTAACACCAGTATGTAGCAACATTTTGATGTTCGTCTTGATCGAATTATGTAGCAACATTTTGATGCTTGTCTTGATTGACTGAATTATTATTGACATTCTAATAACTAGCTGGCGATCTTCTAAGGACTGGACCTACAGTTTTTTGTAAAGTGTTCTCCGAATCACTCCATTCAAGATACCCCGACGGAAATTGAACTCGTGACCAGTGACCACGCACACAGAAAGCGAGCCTGTTAACCTGTATGATTCGCAAAGAAATCAGCCTCCCCGCCTAGAAGACAGAGTGTGACTTTATTTATTTACTAGTTCAGTGCTTAGTCCTTTGTGTTCATAGTGGATATTGGTGAAAGTTCACATTCATTCCTCAAAATAAAAGGTACCGTACGTTTCCTTTTAAATTTACTACCTCACTCTGAAATCACGTATAGTAGTCATTAAAGTTTACTACAAAAAAAAAAAAACTCTATGCAAGGTTCATCAAGCCCTCCTGAGATAATTTTGGATCCGACCCTCTTTCCTATCTCTAAAAAACAAAATTAATTGAAACCTTACCTTTACGTAGTTTCTGAGTGATGAAATAATCGCCTCACAAACAAGTGGTATAATAGTAGAGATAAGCTGCTTTGAAGTCTTGAATGTGTACTGAAGGCTGGTGAAAGAATCTCCTGATGCTAGAAATCTGAGGCATATGACCAGTCTAATTTGAGGAGAAACTGCTCTTCTACACCTGCTGTCCTGTTTCTTGATTATTGGCCCCATTAGCTGCAAAAGTTCTTCGAAGTCAGATGTCGTCATCCGGACAAAATTTCTGAATCCAACGCCATCCTCCAGTTTACGTTCTCTCAATAAGTTGTCTGCATTCACCCCTTTTAAATAACTCTCGTATCCAATATCGTTTGCACTTATATTTCCTGTTAGACTGGATAACCAAATAGCTGGCACAAACACCCGCGAAAGCCACTGCTTCCGTCATCATCTCTCACCAAAACCAGAGTGAAGTGTGGACGCTAAACTTTAGTCGTGACAGACATATGTCGCAGGACGGACGTCTGTGGCAGACTTTTGTCTTACGACGGAAGTCTTCAAGTGAATACTTGGCCTAAAATACGCTTTAGACGCTTTCGCACTTCAATTTCTACTGACTTTCAGGAAGTAAATGTGAGAAAAGCGTCCTTGCAATGCCTCCAAACGGGTGACACAGTTGCGTGCATTTACGACGAAAACTGGTGTATTGGAATTGTTGAAGATGTCAGCATCGAACATGACGTGAAAGTTCATTTTTACAAACCACCAGGACCACGAACTTCATTCAAAATTTCAAGAAACGACAAGACGTGGGTACCTTTCAAGTACATTTAAAGGAAGATTACACCCACTGAGCTTACAATAGCGACTGGTCGGGGTCACACTATCACTCAGTTGTGTGACGAAATATCCAAACTTTTTGTGGAACACACTGTTTAAATGGTACATAACCCAGCATTGTTCTTGTATGTTTTGCTTAACCCTTCTGTGAGTTATTCATTCAGTGCCTAATGATTTATGATGTCTATACAGCAAACTCTCGGTTATCCGTAATTCTGCGTATGCTTATTTGTAGGTATACTTTGTGTTAATAATAAAGGTACTTATAGTCAAATCTGAAACTCTTAATTTTTGGTATATAATAATATACAGACCTGTTATGGACAGGAATTGTATATTTTTATCAGGTCCCCCACCAGAGATATACCTGTGAAGTATGCACTTTTTTCACTTTTCTGCATTTTTAATAATTTCTAGAAAAAAAGTGTGTGTGTGGGGGGGGGGGGGGGACACGTCTAAGGGTTGAAACTTGGTGAATGAGCACTTCTACATCAGACCTCTTTATCCAGAAAAGCTCACCTTCCTGATCATTTGCCTTCTTGCAAAAATCGTCTGCTCAACTCAGAACTTTTAACGTCAATGACCTACTTTTCACCCTGCTATATACTTCATGGACGATAATGGCTAATACATAGTCTTGTAGCTTACAATTTGCTGACCATTTTAGTTTTTGTTCCACATCGATAGAACAACTAAGAGCTGAGATACTTCAGATTCGGTAATCGCTTGTACATACTCATATAAATTATTTAATAGTGTATATATAATCATAATGACATACACAGTGACATGACTGTAAATTAATAGTAATTATATATTTAACACTGAAGAACATAATCCATAATAAAGCCTAGAACCATTATTACATACTATATAAGATATTCAATAATAGATATATAATCATAATGACGTACAGTGACCTGATTGTAAAATTCAAAATAGTAATTTATAAATCTGACATTGAACAACAATAAGCTATAACAAAAACCTAGAACCTACTTACTACCTAAATCCACTATGCTTACTATTTATACCTGCTATCTTATCTGACTGTTGATAGGAAAATATTGCTCACTTGACTCATTAACTATTAAGATATTCGTCAAGTGAATAATATGCACCGGCTATCAACAATCTTTGAATTTGTTTCACGAAAATGTTTTTTTTTCTTTGATGTTTCTTTTTTATATAATCTGGGAGTTTGTTGAATAATTTTACACCCATTGTAATACAACAACTGCCAAACGATGCTGTAACTGCACATCATTTTTTTTTTTTTTTTCTTGTCAAGCAACGATTTATTCCTTTCCTGGACCATTTATCCTATAGATTTTAGACAGCAATATTACTCTAGAGTTAGAGTGACAGTCGTGATTGCATTCTAACCATCTAAAATGAAATGAATTTCATGATAATGCACTTCAGGAATCATTTAAAGACAAAAGTTTATGAAAAAAAAAAAAACACTGGGTTTTACAGTGGGATTTTTCAAGCGGGCCCAACCCGAAAAAAAACCACCTTGGCAAACCCTGTATTATTTACATGTTCCGCTATGCTAAGAACTCAGGGAATTTGAAAAAAAAAAAAATCATGAAAAACCTGGAAAACGAATTTAAATTCACAAAATAAGTGGAGACCTTATTTTTGTCTGCGTTAAAATTAATCAGCTTTTGCTTAGAAGCACGTGATTTTGAACCCCGCCGTTAGGTGGTCTTGGCTATTACTGGAATGAACCAGCGTCTGAAAGTAGTCGCCACAGCCACCTAACGGAAGGGGTCAAAGTTAGCTGCTCCTTAGCGCAGACGAAAATAGATAGGTCTTATTATTTAGTCTATGCCCATGGTAATATTACGTCCCATAATATTAATTCTTATATTCCGCGTTGGTATTTATTGCGCAGAAACGATCAAAGTACCCTCTGTTCATTTTCGTATACAAGTCACTAGCTACGTTTTCGGTGATAATACGCAAACTCATATACTTTTTTAATTTCTTTACCTGCATGTAAATCGAAGGGTTATGACATTTTAACACGTTTGTATTAACTTGCTTTCTTGTCTGTTCGGCACAAATTTTGCAATCAATTTTAAACTCGCTTCCCATCATCCGATGACAATACAATATTCAGTCATTAGATATACGACAAAATAATCCAGTTATCTGTAATTAATTAAATTATAAAAATTCGAAAATATCCTTAAATGCACGCATATAAAAAATTAATTAAAAAGAATTTCAAAAAACACGCAATTTTAAAATTGACTAAAAAGTAAAAAAAATAATAAATTGAATTAATCTTATGAATTGGAAAATAAAAGTGTGGGTGCTCTTGCTTACCTTATCATAAAATCATAATATCTAAGAGTACGCACGCTTTTATTTTCCGATTCATAAGATTAATTCAATTTATTATTTTTGACTTTTTAGTCCATCTTAAAAATGCTTTTTATATTTTTAAAAAAATCCTTTTTTTTTTTTACTGTTACTTCGTGGATTATATACGGTTTCTTTCTTGTTTCCGATATTATGAGGGTGACACGTTGACCAGTTAATCTATTACTGCGCTATAAATTAGGTCATTACGTCATAAAACTTCACAGTGAGGTGGCAACCTGTTTTCTTCATACTACATTGTCGATTTTTACGCAAAAAATACACAGTAATGCCGAAGGAGAGAAGGCGGATTAGTGGTCAGGTTCGGTTTTTTTCGTAACCACTCAACCCCGAGTTCTTCGGCCATGCTTTCGTTATCGCTCCTCGATTTCATTACGCAGTCACCATCTACGTTGCGGTTCAGCTCTTCCAAGATACTTTAGATGCCCCCACTCCCCTCCCTCTTCTTTTAGCACCTGTCACGTTGTTAACTTACCCATTTTTCCTGTAAATTTTGCCAATTTATACTACGTCTGGATTGGTTCTGCAGAACTTAAGCCTTGGTTTCTTCTGTTATACGGCATTGAGTATACTTCAAATGTTATTACATTTCTTATTTCGGTTGCGTAGAACAAGATTGCAGAATGTAAGTGCAAGGGCACAATGTAGAAGGGCTACCCACATAATTTGTCCCCTTCTGTGTAGCGTATGAAGGTGCCTTGGTAACTGTTTGAGAGCGTCTCTTAATGCTCCTGTCGCTGAGTTTACAGTCACTTCATTGTTGTACATTTCAACCTTTCATTTTTTTAACGTTTTAAACTGGTTTCCAACGATGGAGATTTGAAGTGGTTTCCGGATCGCAGATTAAGTGTACTTGTTCTGGTAGTTGAACCCGAAGCCATGATCACGGAAGACTAGGGTGTGCTTTTTGTTTAACTTAAGACTAACTAGACAGCTATGGAAAAAGAGAGATCACCAATATGAGGAATGACGTCAGAGGCTTTGTGTACGATACCAGTATTGTCTGATGAAACCTGAGGAAGGAGGTACATAGCTGACACCCTCTCTCCCCCTTGTACACAGTTTCACTTAGGTTGAATTCGTTACTTTACGTTAGGAATAGCATTACGTAAGAAATATAATTTGTTGCAATTTTTGCCCTTGTACTCACTAAAAGATCTATTATTCTTTCGTAATGTTATCCACAGAGCAGAACTGGAACCATCGTACCAGCCCCAACCCGAAGTCTGTTTTCGTCACCACTGAACCGTGGGGACTGGATGCGAGGTGTTCGGGCTTTTGGGGATTGAACAGTCTGTAAATGTTCTAGCGGTAGGATAGAGATCAATGTCCGAAACCCGTTATATATTTGGCGGGCACTATAACAGAAACAAGAACGCGAGGAATATTGGTCACGGTATTCTAGGTTACATTACGACATCCCCATCATGAGACAGATGGGTACTTAAGGAAGAATGGCTTTCTTGAGCTGGATTCTGAACCAATGCATGGCCGAAGTCTCATCCAAACCGCTACATCACGGGGGCTGGTTAAATCTTATCTGCCTGTGAGGAAGGTAATGTCCATGACCTCGATAACCGAGGTACCGTTCAGTTTTCGTCTGATGCAAAAGAGAAATGTTATACTCGAATCCGCCTTCCCGATAGTTTTTCGAAAGGCACCGACCTTTGCCGCTTAACTGCGGAAACTCATGCAGAACTAGTTGGTAAACTTGTTGGTCCACCAAACCTGTTTTAAACTTAAATGAATGTGTGAACATTGATCATTTCATAAAAGAATACAACGTAACGCTTGAATTGATGTATCCTCATCATTCACTCTTTCCGAACAGCTGATTCAAGGATGTTCCCGTTCAGCTTTTTGTTTCATTAGTATTATAAGTGTTATATTGTGTTCGCAAAATATATCGTACGTAATAGTAACAACCAAACCTATTGTTGTTAATAGCGCTTGGAAATGGACACCCCTAAACGCTGAGGCTGCCTGTTTCCTCGTCTAATCGGGAAGCCATCACCGGTACCAGAAGCTACGTTTCATTTGTAAGACTCATGCGTGGAGATCATGGGTTAAAGAATTCTGTACCTTTCCATGTAAATGTGTTTGTCAGATCCATCCGTATTCAAGGTTACATAATGAGAATGAAGGCCAGGGAAATCGTCTGTCTCATCCACTCGTTGAAAAAGCATACCAGTTTGCGAACATCAATATTAAACTTTATCATTGCGGAATAGGAGAGAAGCCTGGTGCTACGGAAGTGAGAGCAACACGGCCAGGTCCATTTTTGTTACAAAATGAGTTTGATTTGATTTGATTTGATTTGATTTGATTTATTTTCATTCTGATGACCAGATTCCATGCACAAGCATTCTGGTATAGAATACGTCATTACAGATACATGTAATACAGATTGCACACACACACACACACAGAGACACGTCAATACATAGAACATATAACATATAAGAATTACTATTACAATGAATACAATACAATGTTACAATGAATACAATATATAAACAAGATAGAATTGCAAAGAATAGAAAGAAACGCAAATTCTACAAAGAAAATAACTTGCTACCACACAAGAATACAAACATATTTACAAAAATTATATTATCAGAAAATGATTTATATTGCAGTGAATGGACAAGGATAAATTAGCACAAAATATAAAGAATACAGAGTACAATTAAAAAGAATGGTAGAGTGAATACACAATATATATTTACATAAAAAAAAAACACATTCGCTATTAGGTACAACTCAATAGTTTTCAACTTATTCGTGACTGTGAAAATTCTTCAACACTATAAAAACATTTTTCAATAAGCAGTTTTCTTAACAGTGATTTAAATGTGTTTTTGTCTTTAGCATGCTTAATATTTACGGGTAGATCATTATAAAATTTAATGCCCATATAGAGTTGGGATTTGGAGAACATTGTTGTTTTGTGATAGGGTAGGGACAGATCTTGATTGTGTCTTGTATAGTGTTCGTGTTTATTGTAGTTTCTCTTCAAATGATCAGTATTATTATATGTCAGAAGAAGTACTTCATATATATAAAGTGACGGAAAAGTTAATATATTTAATTCTCGAAATAGTCTTTTGCATGACGTACGTCTAGACATGCCAGTTATCGTTCTTATTGCTTGCTTTTGCAATAAAAAGGGTTTCTGTCTATTCGGAGAGTAACCCCAAAAAGCCAGTCCGTATCTTAATTGTGATTCGAACATGGCGTGATACACCGTTAATATAGCATTTCTGTTAACAATTGGTACTAATAACCTAATTAGGAAGATGGTTGAAGAGAGTTTACCACATAATATATCAATATGCTCTTTCCACTTTAGCTCTTCATCAAGTATTACACCAAGAAATTTTGTAAATTGAGAACATGTAATTTCCTTATTTAATATGCTTAATTTCTGTGTAGCATTGATCGTCTGCCGCTTCTTATGGAAATAAATGTATTTCGTTTTTTCACTGTTCAATTTTAGTTTATTATGTTGAAACCAATTTTCTAATTGAGATAGTGTTGTGTCGATTTTTTGTTGAAGATTTGCCATATCGGACTTGATTAGTACATTAGTATCATCAGCATAAAGAATTGTATTTCCTTGTGTGATATGTTGAGGAAGATCGTTGATATATATTAAAAACATAAACGGTCCGAGTATTGAGCCTTGTGGAACACCAACTTTTAATTTTACAGGGGAAGAAATTGATTTTGTTATTAAACCCGTATTTTCGTCAGTATGACTAATTTCAACTATCTGGGTTCTGTTTAGTAAATATGATTCTAGCCAGGATAAGGACTTTCCTCGTATGCCATAGCGATATAATTTATTTAGTAAAATACTGTGGTTAACACTGTCGAAAGCTTTGCTTAAGTCACAAAAAATACCAAATGAATTTTCCTTATTATCTAGTCCATGTAAAATGTCCTGAAGAAAATCTGAAAGTGCCGTTAGAGTTGATTTTCCACGAAGAAACCCATGCTGGGATTGAGATATCACTTTGTTATATGCGAGGTGATTTTTAATTCGATTGCAAATCACAGTTTCAAATATTTTTGAGAACGCAGAAGTGAGAGATATTGGGCGGTAATTTTTCACATGTTTTTTATTCCCTTTCTTAAATAGTGGTTTCACTATGGTTGTTTTTAGATACTGTGGGAATATGCCTTGCTTAAATGATTCGTTTATGATATGTGCTAGAGGGTACGCAATGATATGTGCAGATTTTTTAAGCACATACATCGGAACTTCATCGTATCCACAAGACGTGGTATTCTTAAGTTTCATTATTACTCTCATGACTTCTTGAGGGGTAGTGGGCGTCAAAAACAGAGTGTTGGAGATAAATGGAATGCTATTACTGTTGTTTTGAATTAGCAAATCTGATGTATCATTAAGTTCATACATTCCAATGCTAGAAAAATAATTGTTGAAATATTCTGCAACCTCTTTGGGGTCGTTAATAACATTATTACTAGAATTAATTAATTCGATATTTTTGTTTGAGTTGTCAATATTACGGGATTCCCGTTTTATAATTTCCCATGTCATCTTATTTTTATTAGTAGAGTTTTGTATCAATTTGTTATAATGCATTTTCTTTGCTTCAGTCAGTACCTTCTTATATACTTTCTTGTATTTCGCGTAATATTTAATAAAACTTTCGTCTGCACTACTTTTACTCTGCGTATAAAGTTGTTTTAATTCATTACACGATGTAATAATACCGATAGTAATCCAAGGTTTTTTGCATCTAATATTTATTTTTCTCAGTTTCTTGGGAAAGGAGGATTCGAAATATAATTTAAATTTATCAAAAAAATGTTTGAAAATGAATTCTATTGTACTCGTTTGAAGGTTTAGCAAATTCCAATCTTCTACCTCTAATGATCGTACAAATTCTTCTGTGTTTGAATCATTAAAGTGTCGTTTCGAGATGGTGATACTGTTAAATGATCTTTTACGGTAAAAGTCTTTTAGAATTAGACACTGACAAAGGTGATAGTTAATACCGCGATCTAACACTGATGATGTATAACGATTAGGTGGATAATTTGTTAATATATTATCAATAATGCTTTTAGACGTTTTGGTTATATGTGTGGGTTGAGAAATAGTGAAAACAAGATTATATGATTTTAGTACTGCCTCAAATTTCGATGTGTTTGATGAGTTAGTAGATATGTCAATGTTAAAGTCCCCACATATTACAATTGTGCTGTATTTGAAAATAATCGCATTGAGAAGAATGTCTAAATTATGTAAAAATATATTAACATTTGCGTCAGGCGTTCTATATATCACAATGATAGCAGCATTTTTTACATTGTTGGAAATTTCACAATGTTAAACATTGTTTCCGTCAGGTGTTTTCACCCTCTACGCAATACTAAGGACCATATTTATGAATCACTCCCAAGAGGTGGGTGGCTCCCAGGAGTATATAATTTCAATGCCCCTGGGAGCCACCCACTCTTGGGGGTTATTCATAAATATGGCCCTTAAACTCTTTCGTTACAAAAACGGGCAGAGACGTGTTAAAAAATATAGTCCTCAAGCAAAGTTGCCCAAAGCAAAAATAACTTTAATTTTTTTTTTTTTCCTTACAACTTTCAAAATTGGACCATTTATCGTTCTTCCCGTGTACCCTTCATTTAAATACGTGACTTCTTTACACGTATTTAAGCCAGCTCCACAAGCGCTTAGTTTCAAACACGGTCAGGTCCAGTGTAGCCAATCACGCTGAATCAGAAGGAAACGAAGAAGAGGATCTGTGTGAATGTGCAACCAATAATGACGATGAAGTTCTGGAAATTGTTCATTAAAGATTTTTCAATAGAAAAAAAAAAAAAATGTGCTAAATAATTTAACACAGAAAGCGTGTAATTAAAATGTGTTAAACTTAAGGAATCACTTTCGTAGTTTCATGTCTGCAGTTTTTGTTACAAGGACGGCCACGTCCACATGTTGGTTACAAGCCCGGCCACGTTCAATTTTGTTTTGTAAATAACTAATAAACTTTTAATATAATGTATCACATCTGTTACACATTCAGTTTTAACTACATCATCATCATATTCAGCCGTTTTCTATCCCCTGCTGGATGAAGGCCTCCCCCTTTTCTTTCTACATATGTCGGTCTGCTACTATCCTCATCCGTGTAGCTCCTGAAAAACGCTTGATTTCATCTACCCATCTTGCATTTGGACGTCGTCTCGGTCGTTTCTTTTCTGTAGGAATCCAATGTAGTACATTTGTCGTCCACCTTCCATCTGTTCGTCTAGCTATGTGACCGGCCCACATTTCCAGTTCTGCTTCTTCGCAGTCTTGATTACATCCTCTACCTTTGTTTGCGCGCGAATCCATTCATTTGTCTTCCTGTCCCTCCTGGTTATTTCTAGCATGCATCTCTCCATTGCTCTTTGTGTGACTCAATCTTTGAGTCGTTTGCGCATTCAATGTTCAAGTTTCACAGCCGTACATCATCACAGGTAAGACACATTGATTATAAACTTTACGCCTCAGACACATTGGTAGTTTGCTTTTGAAAATAAAGTGTAGTCTTTCAAACGAACTCCACGCCATTTTACATCTTCTATTTATTTCATCAGTCAACTTGGCATTCGATGTTTTAAGCTGGCCTAGGTAAACATACTCATCAACTATACCTATTGTCTCTCCGCTAATCTTTATTGCCCTTTTTGCAGCATGTTGATTGTATATGACCTTTGTTTTACTTAAATTCATTTTAAGGCCTATACTCGAACTCTCATTATTCAGTTATTCCATTCTGGTTTGTAGTTCTTCCGCATTTGAAGCTAGGACTATATCATCAGCTAACCGTAGATGATGAAAATATTCGCCATTAATTTTAATTCCAACTTCATCCCAGTTTAAATTTTGGAACACACTCTCCAGGACCGCAGAAAACAGTTTCGGGGAAATTGAATCCTTGCCTTACCCCCTTTCCAACTTAAATTTTTTCACTTTCTTGATGTTGTCTAATGACAGATGTAGCAGTCGAATAAATGTTTCGCAGTAGCTTGATGTATGCATTTTCGATACCTTGATGTTCAAGTGATTTGACAAGGAGACCGAATCGAAAGCTTTTTCGAAATCTATGAATCCCAAACAGAGTGGAAGTTCATATTCATTAGTCCTTTCCATAACTTCATTTAATGTTTGTATGTGGTCCATTGTGCTAAATCCACGAGGAAATCTGGCTTGTTCCCTTCCCTGGTTAAAATCCAAGTCCCGTTCAATACGATTCAATATAACTTTGGTGAACATTTTGTATAGAACTGACAGTAAACTAATTGGTCTGTAGTTTTCGATGCGTTCTTTGTCCCCTTTCTTGTAAAACAAAATTATAACGGCATTATTACAACTTCTGGGTATTTCTCTCTTCCTCAGGCACATCAAAAATAATTGAGCTAGCTCCTCTTTCATCTTTTCACCTCCACATTTAAACATCTATGGGGTGAGTCCGTCCTCTCCTGGCGATTTTCCGTTCTTTATCCCTCGAAGTACTTTATTCACTCCTTTTATTACGTCTGGGACTTCTACGTCATTTTCTTCTGAATCATTATTTCCTAGTTCTTCTTCGGAGTAGTACAATTCTCTGTAGAAATTTTCAAATATTTTTATAATTTCTTCCTTATTTCGTGTTACGGTCCCGTCTGGCCTCTTAACTGCAATTATTTTGAGAAAGGAGTAAGCATTGAAAACAAGTCTTTTACTCCATGACAGTGAAACTAAGGTCTCTTGTATCCGCTGTTGTAAACGTTCCTCACTGAAGAGATATATAGATGAAAACGTTTAAGGGAAAGAAATTGGTAGATGTATGCAGGAAAAAGAATAATGGTGAAAACTGCTGAATTTCTAATGAAATTTACAACTTCGTTTGTTAGAGAGAAAATAGTTAGTGTGGTATCATTGTAAATTTATCAGAGCCTGAAAAACTGTTTGTCAGAGACGAAGGATGAAAAATGAAACTTTGTGTGTAATAGTGCGAATACATTTCGCCACAGGTGTTAGTTAATTAATACACCAAAATTATTTTTTTAATACGACTAAAATAAAGCTCATATGTTTTGTATTTCAGTAGACCCTAAACCAACAATCTCATGTAGAACTTTTTGTTCAGTATAGCCCATGGAACCGAGTACCCGGTTCCGGAAATTTCCGAAAATTGTCATTCCTACCATGAACCCGGCCTTAACTCAGGGTTCATACACTACCTGGAAAATCTGGAAATCTCAGGGAAATTGATTTTGGAACGAAAAATCCTGGATAATTCAGGGAAATCGACCATGACTAGTAAAAAACCTGGAAATATCAGGGAAATTGAAACTTCCAAATATTCCAGTTAGGGAAATATAATACTATAAATATTATCAGGAAAAGAAAAACTGTAGAGTAAATATTTTTGTTCATATTCAGTTAAGTTTACAATTTGTGGGTGGTTGGAGGGATTGTTTATCCCCTGTTGGGAAGATGATTAGGGGACCGTTCTGTTGTTTTATTTCTCTTTCTACTCTGTCTTTTGTCTGATATTTCTTATTTATATAACCATAATTCCTGGCTCCATAAAGTTTTGCAGGACTTGTAGAATGAAGTTTCGAAGGACTTGAGAGGAGCGGGGGAGAGAATTTTGAAAAATGTTCCAATGTAGAATTTTTACAGTGAGAGAGAAAAATGTGTAGAAAACATTTAAATGTGTTTTTGGTATAAGAACATTATATTTTACGTTGTTTATTCTTTCTTAGAACTAATATATTTGACATTGATTCCAGCATTATATAGTTTGGTTTTACAGTTACAATAAAACACTAAAATTGTTAATTACAATAAAAGACTAGAATTGTGAATTTTGTTACAATAAAACAGCGTGGGTAGGGGAATGGCATGAACATTTGCAAATGGATACTGTGATGATTATCTGTGCTCTAAAGTTTTGGATATTTTAAATTTTAACTGTTTTTCTTTGTGTGTACAAAATTTGTTTAATTGCAGTTGTTCATTGGGAAGAAGGGTGGCCATTCTTAAATATAAAAATATATTATTATTAAAATTTATATATTAGTTTCTTCCACTAGACCTGGAAATTACAAAATTAATACCTGGAAAACCTGGAAAATTCAGGGAAATTGAGTTCAATATTTTTGTATGAACCCTGTAACTGCATATAACTCCCTGAATCGCAGTATCTCCTTCCGTCTCGACTTTCATTTTTATTTTTTCTCCTTTTCCCCCCCATCATCATTATTATTATTTTCCCCTTCCCTGTGATTTTTTACCCTCTTCTTCTTCTAGGAAGCCTCGCCTATTCTTAGTGCGCACGCATTTCATTTTTCATTTAGAGTTTTCTTCATCCTCTTTAGTCATTTTCGCGCCTCTATAGCCTTGCCACTGTGTTACCCAGCATCAGTAGCCAACATGGCGACTCTTTAGTACCAGTCCTCTTTGTCCATTTTCTCTCCTAACATGTGAACACGCTTCTGCGTAACGTTGCCGCTTTTCTTTTGTTCGTGATGTTCGTGTACGTCTATCTTCGTAACCTGTAGTTTGTTTCTACCTTTCTTTTACTACCTTCTATATACTGTATATCATTCCTGAGTTCTAACTCTTACCTGAGTTCTAGTTATACAAGAACTAGAACTCAGGTAAGAAGTAGTGTGGGATTGACACGCCAAATCCCTGTTATGGTTAGATTATTACACCAGGGTTCAGCCTTAAACCCGTACCTCTTCAACATAGTCATAGACGTTATAGCTCAGCATGTGAGAGATGAAGCCCCCTGGTGTATGATTTGCTGATGATATTGTACTATGCAATACTAATAGGGCAGAACTTGAAAGGAAAGTAGAGAGTTGGAGGAAGTCTCTGGAAGATAGAGGCCTAAAGATTTGTAGAAAGAAAACTGAGTATCTTGAGTTTAACGGAGAAAAAAAAAAAAAGAAGAAGTGATGTTGCAAGAAGAATGATTGAATAAAGTGAAAAGTTTTAAATATTTAGGCTCAACTGTTACTGGGAATGGCAATTTGGACACGGAAATAACACAGAATGCAAGAGGGATTGGGAAATTGGAAGAAAGTAATTGGCGTTCTCTGCGACCGCAGAATGACGGTCAAGAATAAAGGAATGATTTACAAAACAGTGGTTAGAGCAGCAATGATGTACGGAGCAGAAACATGGCCAATAAAGAAAGCACAAGAGAAGAGTAGATGTCATCGAAATGAGAATGTTACGCTGGATGTGTGGGATAACAAGAAGAGAGAGAGTGAGAAATGTGAGAGTAAGAGGTACAACCAAAGTTGTAACGATATCTAAGACGATACAAGAAAGGAGACTACAGTAGTATGGACATGTAATGAGGAGAACAAATGACTATGTAGTCAGAAGAGTGATGGCATTGGAAGTGGAGAGGAAGAGAGGTAGAGGGAGGCCAAGGAGGAAATGGATGGATAGGGTTAAGAATGATCTCGGAGAGAAAGGGTTGTCAGGGGAAGAAGTTTAGGATAGGGTTTTGTGGAGAAGACTCATCAGAAACGTCGACCCCACGTAAGTGGAAAAAGACGGTGAGAAAAAGAATGTGTCTACCACCCTGGAAAATCTGAAATACTCAGGGAATTTTATGTCTGGAAAAAAACTGGGAAATTTATGAGGTGGACCTGTCCACAGTTGGTAAGAGCACTGCCCCTGCAAGGCGAAGGTGGTGGGTTCGATTCCCACAGCTGACCGGATTTTTTCAATGTGTTAAAAATCCTTGTAGTTAAATTTACCTTTTGTAACTTGTGAAATATTAATAATGTACAAATTGCATTGGACTGCCTGGTGGTGGGAGTAAACAAAATGTTTTCCACTATACAAAGAACTCAGGGAATTCGAAAAAAAAAATATCATGGAAAACTCAGGGAAATTCAAGTCACAAAATTAGTAGACACCATGATTACTAAGGACAATAGAAATTTACGATAAAAAGTCTACGAGATTACACGAAAGAGCTGTTATTATCGAAAAGGTCACCCTGGAAGTATTGAGGCCAGAGTGGATCCAATAGGCACCTAAGTATAGGCCGGCAAAGCCTGGTCTCCAATAAAATTCGGAGAAGTCATCAAGTCTCAAGATCGAAGGCTGTTGATGGGACAAACCAGCCTGGCCAGCAGAACCCCTGATGGGGACCAAGGAACCCTAGAAGTAGATGTCAACTAAGGACTAGCTGGATATCTGCCGTCACACTGTTCATCACTTTAATAAGGCACAGTCCGTTCCCTGTACTCAGTGCACGGCATTTCGTCCAATCTGATTAGCTTGGCTTACGATCAGAGAAAATGAAGTGCTATGCTCTTCCAGCGTTTCCCGTTATTTCCATTTATTAAGCAATGTTCCCAAATCGCCCTCTCACACCTTAGCTCTTAAGTTGCCGTCGGAGCCGCCATAAGAATGTATAAAGGACTTAACTATAAGAAATTCTAGTTAAAACCTGTTAACCCATCACCAAATTATTCGGAACGGGTCCAGTCCAATCAAGTACCAATAAACGAGGTTTTAGTGTACCGGTACTATAAATATTTATCCTTATTGTCTTCTTGGTAAAGGAAAAAAAATATTTCGCTATCTACTTTTTTCTCTTCCTCCGATAGCCTTCATCAGGCGAACGATTTACTGCTTGATTTTTTCTTTTTCTATGAAAACGAGTACTTGAAAATGTAAATAAAGTGAGAAAAAAAACAAATATATTTAAAGAAAGACGTAAAACGAAAAAGGCGGGAAAACCCACTTGGATTGAGCCTTAAAGCAATTACTGTTTTATGATTATTAACTGCACATATTCGGTTTAATCATCCTTGTTCGTATTCATGGGTAAATTTGTGTATGCAAATTACATATCTTAGTGTCTTGCACAAAGAGGTAACTGTTCACTGAGTCATGGAGTTTGTACTTTTGATAGTATGATGATAGTCAACCTGGACATTAGGTATGAGATTTTATGTGAGCTTTTAATCCGAAGAAAAGCCAACATCACACCTGGCGCTCCTGTTGTAAATCTTTCAAACTATGTGCCCTAATCTTCCTCATCAACTGTATGGTATTAGAATAAAGAAAAAGATTTGGCGCACAGTCTAGTCCAATAACATTCTTTTCTTTGGGGAAGGAGGGAGGGGGGGGCAAGAAAGAAAAGAAAAAGACTTAGAAATCCAATTATATCTTATGACTTAATCACTTAACGTATGTAGTTCTGTTGCCACCTTGCATAATGGCAATATTTGTAATAATAATAACTATTTAAATACATGCTTTTGTTAAACAATTCGTACTAAAATCTAAAAAATAATTTTGTTTATGCATAACTAAAAAGAAACCCATGAGGAGCGCTCTCATGCACAATCACTTTATAAATTCTTCAATTGGCGTGGTCTACCTATCAACCTACTAATTTTTTTAGTATTTTTTTACCCAAAGCCTCAAGTGATCTGCAACCAGCCAAATCGTTGCAGGCTAGTATTTATGCATAATATTAAAAAAAAAAAAGTTTTTAAATATATATGAAAGTAACAATGGAATATTATATTGTCACCAGACTTATGTCGCTGTGAAAAATTTCATCATTGTATGACGTCGGGAAATGAATTAACGTTGCAAGATTTGAGGACACCACGAACTATTATTGTGAACTAAAGAAAATAATGTAAAAAAGATCAACCATAACAAACCCTTTGCTGTTCGTTTCTCAATTACAAACCTCTTAAATTTTCTTCGGGAAAGGAAGTTTATTGTTCTCGTAGTAGCCTACGGTCCTTTTGCAAGTCTTTCACGATCCCAGGGAAATCCTGTTCTAGCTATAGTAAAAAAAAGTTTCAATTGTAAGATTGTCCAAATAAATCACCGAAGAGAGAAAAAGCAGTTTGAGAGTTAGTGTTATTAGGTGTCACTGTTATTAGGCTTATTCTTTGGCGAACCAAAAACTGTTGGTCCTGTTAATTTCATTTTCTGCGTCTACTCTTGCCTGTAACATACGCTAGCGGCTCAACCAAAGTAGGTAGAAAGAAACTGACTTCAGATGCCTTGATGTATGCCCACCGTTTTCAATCTGGCAAGGCTCCAACTTCCGTTATAGTATTTTTTGCTCTATGTATGAGGGCTGATTGAAAAGTTTCAAGACTGGCTCCATTTCTCTTTCCACGTATGCGTCATGTGAATTAGCCTTTTCTGAATCTTTTGAAGGTCGTACCTAAAGGAATCTCAATCTGCAGTGGGACAGCCATGGACATCATAAATGGGTGATACAGCGCGTCAAAGTAACAAGTGCAGTTTGTCACGGCGGATGAAGCAGACGTCCCTTGAAAAATATGGAAGATGTGTGTGATTGAATGTTGTATGGAACTCGGGAAGTGTGGAAATGAAACCCATGAAATGTTACAACAAGCATATATGGCGGGGAAATAATGAGCCGTGCTGCTGTGTATCACTGGTGGAAGCACTTCAAGGATACCCAACTGTTTATCCGTCATGATAAACTGTACTTGCTACTTTGACGGGCTATCACACACTTATGACATCCACGGCTGCCCCACTGCAGATTCAAACTCCTTTAGGTACGACCTTCAAAAGATTCAGTAGAACATTCACACGACGCATATCTGGAAAGAGAAATATAGCCAGTTTTGAAAAATTTCAATCAACCCTCGTATTTAGTATCAATACAGTATTTGATTTGCCAATGGAGCGAGGGGACCAACTGTTGCGGTTTTGTTATTGAGAAAAGCGGCAAATTGTAATCTGCGTTTAGAAATAGTTTAAGGTCTATCCAAAGTCACCGTGGTCCAGTGGTTACGGTCGAGTCCTGCTGCCGGTAACACTTAAGTTTCACCCATTTTCACTAGCCGAATGTCGGTATGGTACACTATAGACAAAAGCTCTATTTTCCTCATCCTTGCCCGTCGAGGAACTTCATTTCTCAGGTAAGTGATAGGCTTAGTCGTTGTTCTTGCCTTTTTGGGCCATAAACAACCTAACAGATTTAGTGATGCCTATTTGAAATTGTTTCGAAACACGAGGGCCATTTTCTTTTCAGTCTGCCGTAAAAAGAATTAACTGAACTAAAAATGCTGGGCACCCCTCCCTCATGTTTGCCTACTGCTTTGTTTAGATTACTAAAATTGTTACAATGATAAAATTCATGGTTGAAATAACTTGAGTTATCGTGCTTGCACTGCCATTGTCAGTAAAGAAAAAAGTTACAAGCTTAGAGTATAACAAATTCTTTCTGTACTCTAAGGTTACACGGTAGAGGTTTAAATTATAAAAATAATGAATACAAATGAATTGTTTGTAACGTAACATTTTGTAGATTGGTTATGCCATCATTCTTTTATACTTTAAAAGTGATACACGCCATGAAGGTGCTATATATTTCGATAAAGAAAGAAACTCACGAAGTGAGCCTCGCTTAAGGTTAATCTAAAACAACG
Organism: Lepisma saccharinum; assembly: GCA_022664845.1. Lineage (NCBI taxonomy): Eukaryota > Metazoa > Arthropoda > Insecta > Zygentoma > Lepismatidae > Lepisma > Lepisma saccharinum. The sequence continues at coordinate 83,674 of JAGDQP010003578.1, forward strand.
ATATCCAACTAAAGATGGCAACACTATCTCCGTATATGTCTAATGTAGTTTCATTGTTACACGAAATTTCATTGCTGCTCCTACAAATTCAAGCCTAGAGAGTTCATAGCCAATTCAAGAGCATGATAGATTCTGGTTTTTAATTTTTTGTTCACTGTTATAGGTTTTGATATTAACAATAACAATGAAGCGATTTCAACAATGAAGGAAAACGAAAATAAAAAAATCAGCACTGATCGAACTCTAGAATTTGTTATGAACTTTCTTCCCTGAAAGTTTGAACTCTCTACGCTTGAATTTATAGGAGCAGCAAGGAAATTTCGTGCAACGATAAGAATACATTAGACATATACGAAGATAGTGCTGCCATCTTTTGTTGGTGATGGATGCTTTAGATTATCTTTAACGCCTAACTTGCGATTAGAATACTAACTTAAGAGGATAACCGTCGTATGTTGACGCTGGTTCAATTTGAAGTCCGCGTCAACGGTAACTTGCGCTTACATTACTAAAATGACTTCGGTTAACGTTAACCATGGTAAAATGTTAGTCGTGTAAATAAGGTATAATGGGATAGGCGTAACGAATCTATAAAGTGGAGCTTTCACCACCTTTCAGAACAGAAAATCCTGCTACACTCCAAGAATGAAGAAACCAACATTTCTCAAATCACATTTTCTGGCTTCTGAAACCAAATCACCTTACCTTCTTTTATTTTCCACATTTGCACTTATCGGACAATTGCCAGCATCTTCAAGAACCACCATCGTTTTACCACGTTGGACGAATATCCTGGATGGATGCTCCTTCCCCATGTCCTGATCGTTGTTGATGTTCAACAATATTTTTATAGATCAGATTAATTTCGAGTCAGTCAATCTACCAAAATGCGACTACGTCATACATGAGTCAGTGGTAGAATGTGCTGAACATGGACACAAAGGAAAACAATGAATGGCATAAAATAAAAAAAGATAATTAATTCGGGCCTGGATAATTGTTTAATTAAATATTTTTTTCTGAATTACTTAAATGCATTCTCATGTATAATTGTCGGCGAATTGAGTAATTATAATCACTTATAGGGCTGCTGTTTCTCTTTACATATTTTGAGACATTTTATATATTGGTGAATTTTCCCTCCTGCATGCATGAGTCACTAATTATTTACTTTCGCCTTCAACATAATTCTTTATATTTTCCAAGTTTCAATTTTAGCCTGCACGTTCCAAAATTCTACGTACTTTTACTATGTAAATAAATACTCTCGCCATTGTTTTTTTTTTAAGGCTGTAATTTTTTATCGAAATTAAAATATGAGGCGATAACATCGTATGACGCAGAAATATGTTTCTCGCGTTATAACTGACAATGTACATTCCGTTCTATTTGAAAGTCGAAGTGTTTTATACTGTAATACCAGGCCAGGACATAATATGCATGTAAGTACCGGTAATTGTGCGTTCATATTTCAGTTTTTCATGTAATTTTTATGTAGACACTAAAGCAATAGTCGGCCGAGCGGTCTGCGGCGGTAGGCCAACGGCTCGAAGGTTTCGGGATCGAGTCCCGGCATGGGTGTAGATTTTAACAGCTAAAGGCAAATCGTGACGGGCCGAAGTCCAAAGTTACTAGACTGGTCCATTTAAAAATAAAATTTAGAAAAAAGGTTTTACTAAAGCATTACTTACAGTATGTTCCAAAAGTACCAAATTTAGTGTATTCTGTTTTTCTCACCTAAGACCACATGAATATAAACAATCGCACTGTCTTTCGTATAAGCGAACTGCGTAAGTGTAGCATGTAGTATGATATTTTTCCAATTTATTTGTAAAATTAGTAGTTTTAAATAAAAAGAAGGGCGAATCATTAAAAAAAAAAGTTTACATTCGTAAGAAGTACTACAGAATGAATTCTAACCGCTAGGAAAATTTCAATCCTAAAGCGCAAATAATCCACAATTGATAGCGGTTTTTAGAATATTAAATTGGAGAGTTAGAATTTTAAAATGCATTTTACGAGGAATCGCCTTCCACGGACATCCCCTTTCAATCCCTGTACTCTTCAAATGTAGATTATGTAAGTTTTTTGTCCATAAACGTATTTTGAAATATTAGGCACAAGGGAACTATATTATTTTTATACACAAATAAATGCTTTTATATATATATATATAATTTAAGCACATAAATACCTGGCTTCTACTTATAACATTTATACTTACCACACTCTTTTATTAACTCAACTACGCAGGCGAAACACAACGACGAAAGAAACCGAAACATAACCGTGTTAAGCAGTGCACGCGCATGTACAGTTGTGAACAAAGGTATTGTCGCATGTCTTTAAAGAATATTTCCCAAATTCGCAAAGATGTCCCTCCCGCCCGTGTGTGACATCTGGTAACGAAAATTAAAACTAGGATTAATAGTTCCCCATTACGTTACAAAAATATCACTCTTGGATATAAAACAAAGGAAATATATTATTTGGTAAATTTTTGGAGTTAGAATTTTTTTGTCGACGAAAAATTATATTTTTGCGAATATCGGCCTCGTTTAGCTACATATTAGGACAATATTTTCCTGAAAAGTGTGTCATCTGATTGAAGAATACAGTTATGCAAAAACCGGATGGCACCTTGAACTTAGGCCCTGGCCGACACCTTCCCGCATCCTTTGCGTTCCCCTATCCCGGTCAGAGCCTTAGATGCCTAAAGGTTATAAATAATTTCAATTCCATGTATATAAAGAGACTTATGCTGACAGACGTTTTGACTATGGCTGTGAAACTAAACAAACAAAAGTGGCTGAATTGACTGATTTTAAATTTCTCCTTTAAAGTTACACTATCGAAAATCACAGAAACAAAGGAATACAAGTGTTTTGGATAAAGTTTAAGCTTGTAGCGACATTAAATCTGTACTTAAGAACCAGAACCGCGTAAGTCCAATTTTGGTCAAAACATGATTATTGTTTTGTATAGTGTTCGGAAGACCTCACATAATGGTTAAGTGATTTTTGTTGTATACATGTTAAATAATGTAGAAAAGTAAGTCTTTTGTAGTTTGTCCATTTGGTTTCTATGTGAAAGAAAGTAGTTTTTTTTTTCTCTCCTTGAAAACAAGGATTTGTGAGTTCCGCGGTTCTGATTCTCAGGTACAGAAATCTTCACCGGTCGCAAAGCAAAGCTTTTCCATCTAATGCAATGACAGTGTAGTGGTAGAAACGGCTCGAAATGAACCTGAACAGAACGTCTGGAACCTACCTGTTCCGTCTCGTCACTGTAGTAATCATTAACCCCCAAAAGGCAACAGCGTGGTAACGAAGGTAAAGCGTTCCGTTTCGTGGAAATGTTCCTTTCGAGTCTTGGCGTAGAAACAAAGTATCTCTCCCAATAACACACTTCCTTCCATAGATTTAAAATTCCTTTTCAATGACTGTTGATTCCGTCTTTGTATAAATTTTGAGTTATCATCCCACAGGATTCCACCAACATTTAAATAACAAACAAGCTAGATTACTTTCATTCCACCATTCGACTTCGCTACAATTGTCTTTACGATGCGAGGCTTCAGCAGCAAAAACGGAGGATTTACAGAACGGCTCTGTCCGTCAACAACTTTTCAACTCAGGAACTACTAGGGCTAGGAAGGTGGTTGATGTGTCGTTGGAGAGGTCTAGGCGAGACTAGCTCAAACCCGTATAGAACGTACACATTGCAGGGGCGGTGCTAGAGATGAGGGGAAGGGCTATGAAGGTGTCGCTGGAAAGGTCTCGACAAGACAAGTTCAAACCCGTACCATTCATCGAGATCGCAGGGGCGATTCCCGAGTTCGGCGGGGGCGGGGCAATTTTCAACGCGGAATCTAGGACTAGGAAGGTAGTTGAGGTGTCCTTGGAAATGTCTCGCTGATATGAGTCAAACACGTATAATCATAAATATTGCAGGGGTGGTCCGGTTAAGGAGGGGGCAGTTTATAACTTAGGAACTACTATTACTAGTGCCAGATACTCATTCTTGCTTCAAACTTGACTTTCTCAGTTGCTATTCTTCCTTTATTTCAAGCAACGAGACGAGCCTAATATATATTTAATCTTAATAAAATCTCAGTCATGCACAGATTATTAGGACCATAACGAGGGTCACTACAGACCACGGTTCGCGATGGAAAATCAACAAGTGGTACACTTGCTGTTAAATTAAAATCGGGCGCCAGACGCATTAGGGTTAATAATAGGTAAATTGGATATACTGTGACCCCTCTCCAACTAAATCAGTTTTATTGGCTGCGAAGAAATAGCACTGCGGATGTTTGAATAATTGAATATATTCATAATAGAAAATTAGATGAATAATACGAATAAGCAGGACAGATATTTTCAATTGCTTTCAAATGATACCCGCGACTTCTGGAAACTTATCTCGTACTTAGTAACACAAGTATGTAAAGGCATACTTTACATGTTTTCACTTGCTTGCTCTACGGAATACACACAAGATTACCTTGATAATTTCTCACTGTTTCACTTACAGGGTGAAATTGTTCCACTCGACTGCATCCCTCGGTAAGTTCTTACTGATGCATTTTCTTTCGTAAACAATCTGACCCGGTCTTCTCCCTATGCTCTCTGATATTCAATCTTCTTACTGACTGACACCGCCGGGACTGGTTAGATACAGTCAGTCTAAGCGACAAGGTAGCATCTATACCTTTCCTCTTCACAACTTCTTCCGCCAAGGTCTTCATTTTGGAAAGAATAAATATTCTTTTCTCAAAATGGAGCAACATTTACTGCTACCGTAACAGAGTATCTCCCTCGTGCAAATATATATATATTTCCTTTGCAAACTGACTAAATTATCATTCAACCTTTCTTTCGAAAGCCACAAAACAAAAACATATCGTATTCACTTATCATGGGAGTGAATTTCTGGCTTCCTTACTTTACTTTATTGACTGGATTTCATCTGAAGCATACACAACGCTGGCCTCATTCTAGTTTTTACAAAACGAAAAGCAGTTTCTCCAAAACAACTGATGTCCCGTGCAGAACCGTACTCTCACAATAGAATTCCCAATACACCTAACCCTTCGACAAACTCTTGCTTTTCAAACAGTTCCCCCGATTCTAAACGAAAAGGTGGCCGTCATCTTAATGCCCATCTCTAGCCCCAGTTCTGAAAGAACTAGAGCATTTCGTTGCATTGGCACTTTCTTTGTGGCTTAATTCCGAGGGAATTTCTGTGTCCCTTCAACTCATTAGTTTTCGTATCCAGTACAGATCCACAAATTTTACCTTTTCTTATTAAACGATACAGATTTTTATGTCCAATGAGATGTCTTTAATCTGCCTTTGTTTAGCTCAGTGGCCCGGCCCTCCGAACGGGCGAGGAAAGTTCTCTCGCCTCCTCAACGCTATATACAAGGGGGATCAGATTCACGCACCATCCTTGTCGATGTCCAACGACCAACCTCCTGACAGAACCCGCGAAAGCAGCTTCAGTCCCTCTTCATGTGGGTCTCAAATCCCGGTTCTATCGTTACTTTGAAAAAGTTTCCGTTCTTCCTGAGAAACCCAACACTTCTTGTTTAACTTAATACAACCTCACCAGCGCATACCTGGGGTCTGCCATAACAAAAACCTTATTGTTACCGCAGTTAGCAATAACTTTCCTTTTTTTTCACTTGCAAGCTAAACCAGTCTTTCTTGTCCTTTAGAACGACTTTTCTTTTTTTCATACAATAACTTCTTTCCCAATGCTTAAGGTTAATGTAAAGCAACGATCTCCAACAAAAGATGGTAGCACTATTTCCGTATATGTCTAATGTATTTTTATCGTTGGATGGAATTTCAATGCTGCTGCTACAAATTCAGGCCTAGAGAGTTCTAACTTTCAGGGAGAAAGTTCATAACTAATTTCAAGAGTTCGAATTATGCCGATTTTCTATTTTATTTTTTGTTCATTGTTGATACTCACAACAACAATCAAGCGATTTCAACAATGAAGAAAAACGAAAATAAAAAATCGGCATTGATCGAACTCTTGAATTGGTTATGAACTTTCTTTCCTGAAAGTTAGAACTCTTTAGGCTTAAATTTGTAGAAGCAGCAATGAAATTTCGTTCAAGGATAAAAATACGTTAGAGATAGTGCTGCCATCTTTTGTTGGAAATGCTGCTTTACATTAACCTCAAGAGACTGCAGCTAAAGCTAGCTTGCAGCGGCCATACAAACACCAAATCTTAATCCTTCTCGAGCTGACTTAATGAGCAGGAGAAAATATTTGTGCTATTAACTTTACTTTTGCAACACAGGAGGAATATACCGAGCTTTGGTAGCTCAACGGTAGAGCGTTGGCGTAGCATTCGAGAGGTCGTGGGTTCAATCCTAGCGGCCGACCATCCTAATTGATGGTTTTTTTCAGGGTTTTTCCTCAGTCACACCAGCAAGGCATCAACTTAGGCCCTGGTCGACACCTTCCAGCATGCTTGCCCCTCCCCTATCCCGGGCTGAGCCTTAGGTGCATAAAGACCATAAATTCACAGAAGTAGTATGTGGAATCAGAAATATTTTTAAAAGATCGTTTCAACCAGGCAACTACCATTCAAGGGACCCAACAATATTATACCTGTTGGTACAGCACATGAAAATTAAATGTGAAAATGTATTCTGAAGTTAAACGATCATCACAAGTTCTTGTAACAAGATCACCAGACGAACTCAAATTAGCAGACTTGCATGGCTACACCACTGTTGACAAATGGCAAGAGCTGGTGGTTATTAGATATGTAATAGGGGGGAAAATGAAGAGCTTGATAAAAGCGAAAGTCAAATTTCTCCACCCAGCTGGACCATTGCCACCATTCTCTTATCCAAGGAGTCCAGATGTATTATGGATACATCTCACAGATGTCTTTATGTGCAGTAAATTCTGTGACGCCAACCGGAAGTATTTATGTGCATCTCAACGTGATACTATATGCTAACCAACGAGGCATTATCCAACCATTTTCGATAAGCAATGTGAAGATTTCGATTACTTCCTGTAAATCTTTCAAGGAATAAAAAAAAGTAGGGTCCTTTTAACTGTGATAAGATGGTTCTTGTGGCTTTATATCGAGATCATTTATTGACTTATTTATTTTCAATAATGAAATCCCTCTCCAGTTATGCTCAACACGAATAAGTAACAAGTTATCCACTATATATATATATAATACGAATATATCGCGCCTTTAGAGCTCACCTGTCCATTTTTTAAGTTGTACAGGAGAGCAATTTGAAGATTGGAACTTCCCTTACAAGTAAGGGAATTATGTTTAAAAAAAAAATTGAAGCTTTTCGATTAAACAGAGTTGTCCATTAGCTTCTACACAAACGTTAGAAGAAAGATGTCCCTTTGAACTATCGAGACTCCTGGATAACTCATTTTTGATAAAAATGATCGTGTGACAGGGGTACTCTAAAGACGCGATATATAAGAGAAATACATGAAACACTAATCTTTGAAATTAAGCAGGATTATTTTTAAATAGTTTTTGTATTGTGCTCACCTCGTTGTGAAATAATCGACCTCTATGTAAAAGCGATACTATAGACGGAGCAGAGGGAAGTTAATCTCGATCATTCACTTCCAGTCTAAACCAATGTGGGCCAGATTTTCAAATCTAACTACATTTTTACGTTTCTTATCCTCTGCGCCCTTTAAATATATATATATATATATATAATGGTTAAACAGGTACAAAAAAAAAGGATACTTACATGGTAGATTCTTGAGACAGGTGTACAATAACTTCAGAAACACAATAGAAAAGCACTACGTTTCGCAAAAGCGTTTTCAACAGGTAGGAGAGAAAATGGACAGGTGCGGGACTGGTGTTAAGGATACGCCATATTGTCAATATATATATATATATATATATAAAAGCCGGAAGGGCAATGTAAGGTAAATTTATGATAAAAAGTAAGTAATTTACTTAGTTTTACTTGTTCCATAGGAGAAAAAAACACAGACAAGTACATAATATACACAGGTTTTTCGCGATATTTCGGTATATTACGACCGTATTCTTGTTTCTAGAAGAAATCCAAACACATGCAGATTGAATAAAAGATTAAGACGGCTGTATTTCAGGAGCATGAAACAACTAACAGCGTGTAAGTTCGGGATGGAATTGTGGAAGGAAAAGTGTTGAAAATGCAGAGCAAACGGGAGATTTGGAATTATTGAAGGTTAAAGCCAGGATTCTTTTTCGCGTCAAACCATGAATAAAGGCGCCCCCCCACAGACGGCGTGTTGAGGTGTTGGTCGGCGGAGGGGAGGGGGTAAAATGTGGATTATGGCAGCTAGGAAAGATATGTCAAAATTGGTGTTTTGAGATTCGGTGTGTAAGGAGACTGGGATGTTGATAGTGCAGAAGTGATTATAGTTATCAATACGATGTTAAGAGCACCAGGTCTTTCTCCCGCATAAAAGGTATCACAGAACTTGCAGGTTAGGATGTATATACCATTAGGGGTGCGGCAAGTACCCTTGGGGTTTAGGGTGTACCGGCCACTAGCAGTATTGATAGTGACTGTGGGAAAAGTTATGAAAATGGAGCAGGTCCTACATCTGGGCCTCTTGCGTATACATGTGTGCGCCGGTTTGGGGTGGTGACGAGGAAGGATTGGTACGGACCAAGATATCTCTAAGATTAGGGGGATGCTGAAAAACTAATTAGGTTTGGTGGGGAATACTGATCTTGTGTAGGATTTGTTTGACCATGGTTAGTTTAGGATGGAACTGGGTGATTAGAGCCGCAACTTGCCACTGTCGTCTCAGTCTTTTATTCAATCTGCAGTGTTCGTCTTTTCTTCTACAGGCAAGAATACGGTCGTAATATACCGAAATATGACGAAAACTTACATGTATATTGTGTACGTGTGTGTGTTTGTTC
>JAGDQP010003579.1:0-30651 GCA_022664845.1 Lepisma saccharinum
CCTTTCGGTAGGCCTACAGGCTGAGGTAGATCTCGAAGTTTTTTCATATTTTCAAAAATTCAAATCTCGCCTTATATGAGAGCTATCGAGAAACTATTTATTGTTTTGTAGATTATTCATCAAGAGCTGTTCAACGATACCCCACAAGACATATATATACATATATATATATATATATATACACTCTTTGTTTAGCTTGGAGCGCTGCCCCCGGGTTCGCCCCCCAACTTCAGTGCTTTTGAGAGGATGCGCCTCCTTTATCTTAACCAAATCTCCCTGCAGCACTACACCACCATGGTATCCATCTGCACTCCCACCGGGGGCTGCGCCCCCAAAAGGAAGGTTTGCCCCATTTATTGTAACCTACTCTTGGTCATACACCTTCAAAGAAAATTTCGTTTCTCTACCTTCAATGATTTGGAAATTGGGTTTTTGGGGCGGCCATTTTGGATCCAAGTTGACGACTTTTTGAAAGTTTTCTTATATTGTCGTGACCTACTTGTGATGGTACAACTTCAAGTAAAATTTCATTTATCCAGCTCAAACGGTGTGCAAAATGGGATTTTGGGCGGTCATTTTGGATCCAAGATGGCGACTTTTCCCAAATGTTACAATAGTTCCCTAAACTACTCGTCATAATGCACCTTTATGCAAAATTTCGTATCTCTAGCTCAAACGGTGTGGAAAATGTTTTTTTTAGGTTCGCCATTTTGGATCGAAGATGGTGTCTTTGGATACATCATGTAATATTTTAGTAACATACAAATGATAATGTATAATGTTACCAAATTTGATATTTCTAGCTGCAGCCGTTTAGGCTGTGTATTCTATACAACAATGGGTTTGGCGGCCATTTTGAATCCAAGATGGCGACTATTTCAACATTTCGTAATATTTTCTTGAACTACTAGTGACAATACACCTTTATGTCAAATTTCGTATCTCTAGCTCAAACGATATAGAAAATAGATTTCTTACTTCCGCCATTTTGGATCCAAGATGGCGTCTTTGAACTCATTAGGTAACATTTTCGTAATCAAAAAGTGATGTTTTACCTTTATGCCAAATTTGATTTCAATAGCCCCAAAATTTGGTTCAAATATCTTCAAAATTATGGACGCTAGCGTGTTAATATATAAATATATATATATATAATATATATATATATACAGGGGTTGGACAAAAAATCTAAAACGTTTGAAAAAGTGTGAAAATCATACCTAGTATGGTGTGGGGCCTCCTTTTGCGTCCAAAACAGCTTGAATCAGACGTGGAATGGACTTATACAGCTCCTGAATCGTGGTGTGTGGAATGTTGTACCATTCTTCCTCCAAAACATGCTCCAGTTCCTTAAGGGATGATGGTGGAGGGTAATGAGACCGAACACGCCTTTCTAACACAGACCACAATGGCTCAATGATGTTCAGATCTGGTGATTGTGGGACCCAGGGGAGGTGTGATAGCTCCTGGTCATGCTCCTCAAACCATGATTATACTGTTTTTGCAGCGTGACAGGGTGCCAAATCATCTTGGTAGATACCATCACCATCCGGGAACAATGTGTGGGCTTTGGGTAGAACCTGGTAACCCAAAATGGCCTCATACGCCTTAGCATTCATCATTCCATACAGGGCTATGATGGGACCTGCAGAAAACCACGATATCACTGCCCATACTGTAACAGAACCATCCCCATGCTTTACAGTTGGGCGCAGACAGTCTGGATCATAGGCCTGCGACGGTGTTCTCCATACGTAAACACGACCGGTTGTTGGAAACAAGGTGTAGGTCGATTCATCAGAATACATTACGTGTTTCCACTGATCAAGCGTCCACTCCTTGTGGTCCTTGCACCACTGGATACGCCGCTTCGCATTTACTGCTGTGACGATCGCGGCCCTGCCATGAATTTTCATTTTATGAAGTTCCCGTCGCACTGTTTTTGATGAAACCGGGTTCTGTAGGCCGGAATTGAGTTCAGACGTAATTTTCATTGCAGTGGTCTGCTTTTTAGCTGCTACAATCCGTTTTAATGCCCTCCTGTCCCTATCGGACAGGATTGTCTTTCGACCACTGTTGTGCTTTGCAGGCGTTGTTTGCCCATGCATTGTGTATGCCCTTGTGACATTGGACACAGTGCCTGTCGATACCCCCACAATGGTCGCCACTGTTGTCACTGAAGCTCCAACCAGACGGGCACCAACGATCATGCCTCTTTGGAAGTCTGTCAGGTCGCCCATTTTACCGCACCACTTGCACACCACGACACTCACAGGTGAATTGGGTACAGCTGACGGAAGAGGAAGGTTCACATGACACATTGAAAACAAAACACGATCGGCAACCGCAACACGTGGTGTACAGTGGCGGGCCACACTTACGTGTCCTGTATAACGTGATTTTAGATTTTTTGTCCAACCCCTATATATATATATATATATATATATATATATATATATATATATACTTCTTTCATATCGTACCGATCTCAATAGGTATATTTTTCTTTGAAATCTACCTAAAAATGTGAAAGTAACAATGGAGTATTGTATTGTCACCCGACTTGCGTCGCTGTGCAAAATTTCATCATTGTATGACTTCGGGAGATGAGTTAAATTAACATTGCAAGACTTGAAGACACCACGAACCATTGCGAACTAAAGAAAAGTTTGTAATAAACACCAAAATAATTTTTCTTTGATTGAAAAACAAAAAGCTATTTTGATCATAGAAAATTCTGATGACATAAAAAAATTATATGAAGAAATTGTTGTAAATTCTTTCTTTATATTTCTTTGCTTTCTTATTTTACAAAAAGAAAAGCCTTTTTTTTTCTTGTAATGAAATCATTAAAATTTTCAATAGCAGAACATTATTATTGTTATGGTATCACTAAACAATAAGGAGTTTTTATTATTGATCTACTATAAGAAGGAGTATTGTTACGGAATGAATGAAATGAAGAAAAAGAACTCTTCTTTTGAACAACAAAGATGATGAGATGAGGAGAACAGAGAACAAAACAGATTAAGAAGAACGAAATTATCTCGGGTGCTATTTTATAACAGCTATTGAGAGCCAATTTGTTTCAAGATATGCATCATTCATTCTTTTTCATTCTCCTTTTAACTAGTGGTAACAAAAACAAAAAAAATCTAGAGGAGAATATCAGTGTTTCCAACCTGCTACTAAAAGTGTTTACTGCACGAAAACTTAAGTGAATTTTTATACGTATACAAGATAAAAAATAATATGGTATTTATTACATTTTTTTGCACTGTAAGTAATGAAAATTCCGTAATTTCATATTCAGGCTGTGTAAGTAAAGGATGTTTCGGAAATTATCGTGTCTTTCTTAATGGCTCTTGCTCACTTAGGTTAGTTTTTCACGATAGCTTTCTTTAAACTATCGTTGTATACATTTTATTTACTGTATGTCCTGAAACAATCCTACATTCTCGTTTATCCTGATAAATGTCCTTATAAATCCCTCTTGGACGCTATCCTGACGTGTGAGACTGCATGAACATCGAGATCTGGAAAATGAGTTAGGAATATCTTCTGAATATGTGATTGATAGAAAGACAAGTGATTGATTGATTACATTATCGTGGGTAATTATTCAGGAAATAAGTGTTTTATATATCTATGAGTAATGTAGGCAGGCTTGAGTCCAGTTGCCAGCTATACTAACTGCATTTTTGCTTGGTATTCACTCAGTTTTACAAAGCAAATTATGGTATGGTAACCGAATAAATGCCCTGGCCGCACTTTCCCGTTCGCTGCCCCCTGAAGCGTTCGTCTAGAGATGCCATTTCTCAGATACATGTCGAACTTAATGCCATACTTACCTGTCTGACTCATAGATTAAATAAATATAAGCAATATTGCTAATTTGACAAACATCCTGACAAATAAAGAACAACATCGTACGATATAAAAGCTCAATTTAGTCGGGCGTCTCGCGAGAGTAAGTGATCCCAGAAGTTACATCATCAAGGGGAAATATCTTGACACTTACTATTGCAACGGCTTTTGCAGTGCTAAACATTTTTAAGGAGTAAAGAACTGGCAAACCATTACGTGAAATGTTTAGTATTTCTATTGCTGACAATGGAAAACAAAAACTTACAACTAACCCGCCTTCACGTTATAACGGTCGCTTGGGAATCACTGGTCCTCAACCATGTACGAAATATTCAAATTACCTATATAAGCACAAGGGAAGTTTATTCGGAAGTACGAGAATAATAGTGTTTTTTTTAAGAATGAAGCCAAAAATAGACTGCCCGGGGATGGAACCCTGTCTTTCCACTCAGGAAGCCGATACTCTACCGCCTAACCCATCGAGGTAACTGAAAATCAACGCTTTCGAAAGGATATTTAAAGCATACCCCCAGTTCGCTGTCGAACTCATGACATTACTTGTTTGACTAATTACTGTCGCGATACACTCCTCAATTTCGTCCTTAGCAATGAGCTATAATTTGTCATACTGGAGTGCTCGATTGTAGTACAAATGAAGCCAGGCGCACACGTGGAGACAATGGAGCTTTCTTTTTTAGTTTAGCCCACACTATACCAACCTTCAGTATAGCTGTATGTCTTTTAAAAAAATAAAAATAAAATAAAAGCTTAATGCTGACAAACAATGTGAATATTATTTATAGTATGTGATATTATATGCGGAGTTCAGTATGTATATAACTCAAGAGTTAAGTCCTAAATATTAAACAAGCCACACAGCCGCAACAAGCGTAAAAAAATGAGTTCGAACTGAAAGTTTGGTTCATTTTAGGATAAACCTAAAATTGGCAAATTATTTTTTTTCTCTCTGGCGACTGGCTTTAGATACTAATCGATCACTCCAGTATTGTTATGTACAACTTAATGGTCTATACAAGCTTCTCATAACCTTTTCCGACAATGGACACTATTATCAACGTGATATTTTTTAACGGGGAGTTAATCCGCTTATTTTTTATTCACTTTAGTATATGGTTCATTATGGGGAAAAATCATGTTTTTTGAGTTGGTACATTTTTTTTAGTGGCAACACTGAAGAATGAGTCACAGTGAGATCATTGGAAGAAATTTAATGTTAGAACGTTTGATTGCATTCTCTCTTAAGGACAAAGAAGCAAAGGAGACAGTAAAATAAAACCTGCAAGGCTAAGATAATGAAGAAAGACACGATGGCTCACAAAATTCCTTCTCTTGATTTTCACCTCCTCTTTTCACTTCCCGCTCCACAAATTCTTGCATTTAGCCACGCCTTTTTTTTTTTTTTTTTTTTTGCGTGCTCACTGCTTCAGTAAACTTTCTCCTTCACTTTATAAGGGTACTTGGAAGACAAATTCCAAAGACAAATCATTTATTTTGTATAACTCCTTAATGGCTGTTTGGGAAAGAGGAGACGAAGTAAACTGGAGACCCCTTTACTAAAGTTGGAACTCTTCCAAAGAATTCCTTCTTCCTCTAAAATATACTTAGTTTTAAAGGAATATGATTGTTGCTACTTTAAATTATTTTTTTTCGAAACTTCCAAGGTCGCTCCTATTTTTTTCAGTGAGAACTGGAACAGATACAAAGAGTAAAAAGGAACTATCTGTTGGAGCAGCTAGAAAACACTATTTTCGATATAGTTACCACACTGAAAAAAAAAAAAAAAAAAAAAAACAGTTAGGCGACCATAGTTGGTCGGAAACTTCCAGCAACTCAGCCATTAAAAACCAGCAACCATTCAGTTTTTAGGAATGTTGAGAGCAAGAGAAGTTTGGTCGGGATTTCAACACGGGTAGCTCAGTTAGAAGTCTAGCGTCTTACAGACTGAACTAAACTGCTAGACATCAAAAGCACTATATCCAAACAGTATTGAGGTTCAAAAATACGTTGCCCGAACTCCGAAAACACGCCATGTTTTAATCCTTTTTTTTCTGTTTGTCAGTTAAAAATTGGAATTCTCATTCATTAAGAATATGTTCCATTTCAATAAAAACAAGCTATCAATTATCGAAATGGCGGAAGCGGACACTTGACCAGCATTAGACATGTTGTTACGATAAGAAAGCCTTTTTCCTTTCTGCGCATGTGCATAAATCACAATGGAACAGAAAACTGAGAGTTTTCAATAAGGTAAAAGCAATTACACCGTGCTTTTCCTGGATTATTTATGACAATTGCAAGTATTGACATTTCTCTTAAACATTACGAGATATATCAAGAAAATTTGCCAAAATTGTTGACAGTGCCTCATTTTCGCAAGCGATTGACAAGAGTTTACATGCCTTTCTCGTAAAAATCACTAACAGAGGTGACTTACTGTTTCACAGCTGCTATGACGGTGCCGTTTACCCACACAGTCCATCATTTCATCGGTCCGCAAGAATTGGAAGTTAAAAGGCGCCAAATCTGCACTATATGGTGGATGGAGCAAGGTTACCGGTTTTCAAAAGAATGGTTCTCTTCTTCTCTGGCTTGACTCTAGATATTAGAGCCTTCAGTGTAATCAACGTGGCGATATGGCGATCAGAGTGAGCGGTTTATCCGGGTTCTAACAAATCCAGAAGCATAATCTATTTCCTGTTTGATACATCTGTTCACGTCACACTTATTTTGCCAGGCTGTTCCTCTTTTGCTATCACCTGCAGGCCAACCCCTTTTCCGGTACAGTTGATCGACGGATTAATTTTTACTTACACGCCATCGAAATATTAATTTGGCGTTTCGTGGAACGATAAAACAAATAGTAAGTATGAATCTCGGAGCACCCCTTGTGTATAATCGAGTAATATATTAGGAAATTAACATTATATTGACCATAAAAAAAAACAGAAAATTTAGAAGAAGATAAGGTGTGTTTGCAAATCAACTACAAATTGACTGTTAAACGAAACTATAGAAGAATTGTATTTATATAAAGCTTCCTACCTATTTCTCCACATATGAACCCGCAGGTATCGTACAAATTAATAATTCAATCTGCCACAAATTGCATTTGCCCTATTATAGTCTGAAAATTGAAATATTCTACTAGACCCGCCAATGGGGCTAGCGTGTCATCCATCCAAATCGTCAAGTACACCCCAACAACTGTAAATTTTTACTGTTAAAATTCTATAGGTTTCCTGCAAAATGTACTTACATTCCCCTAACTTTGGCTTTAACCCGCCCCCCTCCCTTCCCCAACTAAAACTCTGTCAGAAACTTGACTTCAGTTCAGAGTAGGTCACCCATGTTTAAAAGAAATTTCAAGTATCATCAAAGTTTTCCAGACTTAAATTTTGAAGGTTTCAGAGTATGCAGTATATTTGTATTTTAACAGAATTTATCTACTGTACTACTTCCAGTGTATTTCTTGAGCGGATTTGGGTCAAATAGTATTCGAATGCTATTTACAGACAACACCTCACCCTCCTGTAGTTAAAAGGAAAACCACTGAATCGTTTGGCGTTTGTTTTCAGTTTGAATCTAGGCCTATTCTTTTACTATTCCTCTGGCCGCGGTGGCTCAGCGGTTACAGCGCTCACCTCTGGCGCTTGTGGTCGTCGGTTCAAATCCTGCTCGTGCCATGTGGGCATTGTGGTGGACAAACACTCTGTGCGTGGGTTTTCTCGGGATTCTCCAGTTCATTCCACCAATCATCACATCATCATCCATCCAGCCTGAACCAAAGTTGCTTAAAGGCCTTAAAAATTAAATTCTTCATTTAAGAACTAGAGTACCAGACACAAAGATGAATAAACATAAGTGCCTTTTCTATGTGCCCAATAAAGTATTTAAAAAACGTAATTTGACGTTAAAGAAACCAATAACTGTATTTTGAACAAATAATGAAAACTTAATAAAATAAAACGAAAACTGTGGTTTGAAACGAAAACTATCTCTCTCTCTCTCTCTTTTTAAGGAACGGAACACTAAAAACTAGTTAATGTTTTACCCATTTCTAAGAATTGTAAATCTTGATTTTTACATGCTTTTCTTTAGTTCACAATGATTCATGGTGTCTTCAAATCCCACGTCATTAATTCAACTCATTGTTACTTTCCTATATTATATATTTAAAAAGCATACTTTAATATTTTTTAATATGAACTTCTTTATCCTAAAATAAATACTAGCCTGCAAAGATGTTGCATTTGACTGGTTGCAGAACACTTACGGACTTGGGTCACAAAACATTAGCTCTAGAAAAAGTATCAGAACACAGAAAAAAATCGAAAAAAAAAAAATAACTTTCTAAAGACATACTTTTCATAAAACAATTCGTACTAAAAAGTAAAAAAAATAATTTTGTTTATGCACGACTAAAAAGAAAAGCATGGGGTGCGTCATTGAAGAGTTTATAAAGTAGTAACTGTATATTAGAGCACGCCCCATGCTTTTCTTTTGCAGAAACATTTTTTTTTTTACTTTCTATTACGAGTTGTTTAATTAAAGTATGTCTTTAAAAAGTTTTTATTTTATTTATTTTAGAACAAACAGCTTGTTTTAAATGCATAAAATAATTCAATTTACTTTAAAAACGAAGTAGAATCAAGCTAAATTAAAATTGCTTATGAGGAAGAAAATTTGTAAGAATATGAGTATCCATTTATTAGATACATTTATTACGTATTTTCTTTACTTGGTAACTCTCTGAAATGGAATCACAGGGATCTTCTAAATGGAACCTTTCTTCTTCTCTCTCTCTCTCTCTCTCTCTCTCTCTCTCTCTTTTTCTCTTACACAGACACACACACACACATAAGGAGAGAGAAGAAAAATAAGGAAAAATGAAACTCGGTTTCGTTGCTAGTGGTAACCTTTGATCTTTCCCTGTAGCCATGTGAAAAAAATAAATAAATAAATGAATAAAACGTTCAATACAAAACAGAGAGTTGAAATTGGTGCATAGATTACCCTATATATTTTAGCTTATATTGAAATGCATGTTCGATACAACTAACTTTTGAAGAACAAACAAACAAACAAAAAGCAAACTTTTATAGATTTTTTGTTGTTGTTCCACTTTTAAAAGCAGAATAAAAACGAAACAAATGAAAAGTAACAGGAAACTTTCTTTTTTAAAACAAGCTATGCTTTTACAGTAAGAGAGAAATCTTTCCGCCTAAAGAACAACTGAAAAGATAACAGTCGAATAGAAATACAGTCTGCCTTGTTCAGACGCAGAAACAGGATTACATTATTTTGCTCTTTGTCCCTGAGCAAGTTTCTATTTCATCAAATGTTGAAGATGTTTATTTTAACAATAGAATTCTATTTTTTTTTTCGTTGTGTTATTTTGACCTTTTGTATTATTGTTAATACCTTCTTTTCCTCTTTCCTTTGTATTATGTTTTATGGGGAATACACAAGATCTTTAAACTTTAGAAATTTTGGCCCCGGTAGGCAATCTTGGTTTTGGCGAATGAACAAGAAAACTCGTGACGAGCTGTTTTTTTTTTTTAATTAAATTTTTGACTGAGTTACGTAGGTTTTTCAAAATGGTAGATTTCAATGACGCGTCCAGTGCCGTATGTAGGCGGAGCAAACGGGGGCAAGCGCCCCGGGCGGCACGTTTAGGAAGCGGCAAACGTCTACAAGTAAAAAAAAAAATTAAAGCTCCTAAAAAAGAAAAGAAAATCGCGAATTAAATTGAAATTGACCTAAACGTGTTTAAAATTTCAATACCGGTATTCTAAGACATTTTTTATGTTTACCTTCATCTCTAAAATTCAAGACCGTTATTCGAGTCTGGCAGGTCTACCACCTTACTGAAGTTAGTAATAGCGATGCCAGGACAGGCTTAAGAGAAAATAAAATTACACGAAATGATGTGAGATAATGTTGTGGCTGTCACGTCGGCCGGTCATGTTGTCTGGCTAAAAAGCGATAGAAAGGACGGTGGAAAGGGCTTCAAAATATAACTTTGCCCCCCATAGGATAATTTCTAGATCTGGCACTGGACTTGCCCATCTTATTTTCTTATCTTATTTCGGTCCCTGAAAAAGAGGTCCCTGGACGCTATAAATCCATGGTAGGTACAAAAAGGGCCCGAAGTTGCTTAAAACCCTTATAAAATCGCGATGAGGTGTGAAAGACAAAATTGAACATGGTAGAAACATGTTAAGCCTAAGGGCAATCATCTCGCTATGTGTCAGCTGCACGGCTCCAATCTTGAATTCAAATTATTAAAAAAAAAAAGCTCAAAATGGAGTCATACGATAACAGGAAACTAGACAATAATTTTACGAGAATCTGAACTTCTTTTTTAATGTAATATACTAAAGGTTATGGAGGAATTAATCTAACATATTTCCGTCTCTGGAAGTGTGAGAAATAAATTAGATTTATTTCTTCACATGTTTTCACAGACCGAAGTAAGATTAAACCCAAAGATAGATGTCTTGTAAAATATCGAGCCTAATTTCATGTATCGCATAACCAGATTTGTATTTTTTTTTCTTTTTTTAAAAAAAGAATTGAGTTAAATTAAGGATGGCAATGGTGCAGTTGACAAAGAAATGGTTGCACAGTCATAACTCAGTAAATAATATTTAAAAAGCTCTGCTCGGGTTAATTTCAGATGGATCTCTGCCCATCCACCATATGACATCAACATCGTAAGTACCAAGGTACAGAACCGCTGATTGAATAGGAGTGTAATTACATATATTACGAATTTCCAGTTTCTTCAGTTTCTTTCGCTTGGTATTTTCTGAAAATCTATTCAATAAACTTTTTCTTCCTTTTCTGCTCGAACGTTTTCATTTCAAACACAAGAGAATCTGATTTCTTTAAAAGAAAGAAATGAAAAGTGAAAAAAAAAAAAATCACACAAATAATAATTACAGAACGACTGTAAAAGAATTCCATCTGAGCGTGTATCTTAAGTAATTTTGCTGTTCGTTTCTTTTTGGACTCCCTTGGTCTTCTTTCCACAAAACAGATCAAGATTGCTGGAAAACAAAAATTAGTTTTTGTTTATATACTTACATCTTTTAGAGTTACTCGCAAAATTGATTAGTGTATGAGTACTTTTCTCCTTTTCAGTTTCTTATTGAAAAAAATGAAACACTTCAAGAGACATTCGTTGTTAAAATCATGAATTTGTAAAATATGTTTCTTGCAGTTTGTTATAAAACGCGAGCGCTGCGAAAACTATCAACAATTGACTCTGGTTCTGGACTGACATTTTGTTCCAATAGAGCACTGACTTCCTAGCATGTTATGCAACCCATCTTGACGTAACTGTTATGCGAGGCAACATATGTGGTCAGGATATACACGGTGTCCCATTTCAGTCAAACCATTGGAATATTGTAAAGCACTGAAAGAAAATACAAAAAGTGTGCAGTGGAACATGTACCGACAGAGGAGGAACAGCCTTTCATGCACAATGGTGTTATGTCATATGCACAGTGTTGCCACCTCAACACAAATATATTTTTTTTCAAATAGAATAAAGGTTCAATACTTTCGGAGGTGATAGTATGAGTGATGATAAACAAAAAAGTTTGTGTGAACATGTTTCGAATTCTGCTTAGTTTCAGAGATACAGTGATTCCAACTTGGAGCCCAAAATCAACGCCTAACATGGGAAGAAAATGAATAATTCTCAATAAATCATAAACGACGCATTGAATGAAAATTTTGTTTGTGGAAATTTGTTTGTAACAACATAGTGAATATCAGGATTGAAAACACGATGCCACCAGGTTGCCAGTGTTGCCAACCCGGTATAACATTTATTTTTTCAAATAGCACTACGCTTATCTCATAAGTAATGTATTTTTGCACCGTGAAGAAAAGAACGATAACTTACCTGGAACACTACCGTTAGTCAGCAAAATAGTCTCACTCGGACTCCACAACACGTTGTAACCTGTCAACCAGTTGTTGAATCTCCCGCTGAAAGAAATCACCGGTTTTGGAGGCAAAGAACTGGGTCACTGTTCTCACACGTCATCCCTATTTTGCAGTGTTTTCCCGGAAAGGTGATTTTGCAGGCTGCGAAAAAGACAATATTGGTGCAAGTTATATTGAAAACACTGGGTGGGGGAGTTTCTCCCAGCCTCATTCCTCGATCTTAGCACAGGTCCTTCTTGTCATGTGTGGACTCACTTTAACACTGTAGATGAGTGAACCCTTGCGATTAACCAGAGCAGGACATTTGTCCAACAATGCAGTCTGTAAGTGTTCAAGCTGCTGACAGTAGACATCTGCATTTGATGGTCTGGTTACGTGGCAAGACCTTAAAATATATTATCTTATGGATATCCCACTAAACACTCACATCACTTTGCAGGGGTAGAGATCCTGTTTTGGCACAGTTCCTGCGGCTCCCCTTTAAGTACCCATTTTCCGAGTTTCGACACGTACCCAAGGTCCTGCAGATGACGATGAACGGTCGAAGGGGTGGATGTAGTTCGCTGGCCATTTATTCAACAGTTTGCATTGGATTTGCCTTCACCGCTCCTCGCAGGGCATCGTTGTCCAGCTGCACACGTCTCCCTTCTCCAGAATTATCGGTAATGCTGGTATCCCCAGACCGAAACCTCTGGAACCACCTCTAGCACTTTTGCAGAACCACAGCACCCTAACCATATACGGCATTGATGTTTCGTGCCGCTGCGCTGGCTGGATGTCCCTGGTGAAATTCATACAGCATGGCATGCCATATGTGGTCCTCCGATACATCCATGATCAGACACAAGCCACACTTCCAAAGCGTGAAGTAGACCGTTCTCCTTCTACACACTGCTGTACAACCAAGTTCCCTATATGGCTCAGATATGGCACGTGCCATCTACTTCTTTATTCGCTCGTCAGGTGGCGTCATTGCAGCGGTCATCGCACATACGACATTACTTATGGATAACCCATTTATTCTATTTCGTTCGGTGTATATCAGTGTTCTGTTCAACCAGCATCACTCACTTTCCATTCGCCCGATCTTGCACTTTCCTTTTTTATCCTAGTTTCCTTAAAACTATTACTAAATTACTTTCGATTTCTTCCTCTTTATTTTTTAACCATACCTTCCATTTCACCCTTTAATGTACAATATCTGCTTCTCTTTATTGTCTCCAGTATTCTCTTACTTATCCAATACTCTCTTTCGTACTTTGTTGTTATCTTCGTGTCCAGCTGTTTTTTCCCGTTCTTTATGCCCATATTTCAAGGGTTTCCAGTTTTCCTTCATCACTCACAGAGTCCGTTATTTCACTTCATATAACACAATATCCCACACACAACATTTATTCAATCTTTTCTCAACCTTTTTTCTTAAATCTATCTACATAAAAGATTCTTCTTAATGAGTTTTTCTTTCTTCATTGATATTCTAGTTTCTATTTATTTTTTACACTTTCTATCTTCACTTTTCCTACTGTAAGTGTGACTGTTCTAATTTTTCCTTTTCAATTTTCATCTTGTTTCTAGTTTCACTTGATCCAATTAGCGTTTTCTTCATTTTGTTTATGATTATCTTTTTGTTAAGTGATTATTCATTCTGTTCAACTAGAAATATATTATTATCTGCATATCTAATGTATTTTATTTTTCTTCCTCTTTCTTCATTATTCAAGTATCTGTTTTGAATCTTTTCTAGATGTTATACAAATTGGGTGACAGGGTATTAAATAACGAATTCTTACTCATATACTTATTTTTGTTCGTTTTCCCTCTACCTTTGCCCTAATTCTTTGATTTTAATACATGCTCCTTATAAACCGTCGGTCGATCTTTACATTCCACACCGGTCCTCTTTTACACTTGCGTTAAGATTTGGTGGTCGAGTCGATCCAATGTCTTCTCCAAATCAAGAAATGTTATGTGCACCTCCTTACCTTATATATTTTCACAAATTGTCCTGAACAAACCAATACGATCCCTTGTTTACTTTCTGCATTCTTCCTATGCATATTCTGTTCAGTGTTCGTAGAGAAACCTTCATAGTGAGTGCGTCTACGCTGATGGTAACCGCCACATCTTTTTGCATTATTCTTCTCTTCAAATTGTTTTTAACAAGTTTTTTTTGTGCCGTTTTTCTGATTCATTAACCTCGTTTCAGAGCCGTAGCATTTAGTTATTTTCTTTCTGCTCTACGTTTTTTGTTATTATTATCGAAATAGCATCTACGTATTACTATACCGTTTCTCATCTCATTTAGTACTTTCTTAAATTATTTTTTGAAGTTATCTTTTTCGTGTTCACTTATTTTTTTTTTATTCTGCTTTTGTATATAATGTGCATACTTGTTGGGCTGTTTCTATACGGCAGTGAATTTTACAATCTGCAAACATGTATGTTCCAGGCGGTTCGAACATATATATTCGACCCCCTCAATATCATGGACAACAGCTCAGCGCCCTAGTCCACGCGATCATCAAGAACGACTTAGAATTTACGAAACCTGCATTAAAATTGGCCGGAAGATTTTTTAAAAAAATATATATTCACGAAAGTATTTGGATCAATTCCAGGTAAACAGTTTAACGGTACATAATTTTATTTAACAATACATAATTTGTCAAATTGTTTATTCGAAATTTTTTATAATGTCCACAATATATGACCATAAATTTTATATTTAGATAAAGTTCACGTTCGCTTCATAGCTTATGCATCTAAATTAAGGATAACTTCGGATGAAGTGAATTGAATTGACTTTCTTTTTAGTATTTAGGCAACTCTGTTTCAGGACGAACTTCGGATGAAGTTGAAATGACCTAGAAAAACATTTATGGAATGCTTTGGTAGTATAAGAGTTTTTATTGCTATTTGTTACGCGTTGTACTTGGAATTGTTGACAATTATGTCTTTAATTTATATTTACAGATCATTACAATATTTCAAAGCTTCAAACACTATTATTACATCTAATGTATACAAATATGTCAGTCGTTGGTTCCAAGAGAAATTCACCCATGTAATTTGTTACACAGTTCATCATGTATCTTCTTGTTATAAACAATGTATCTCCAACATTCAATCTCTCCAGCAGAAATTAACTTATTTCGTACCAAGAAATCTATATACAAATTTCTGTACTTCTTCGTTTCAATGTTACCAGATCCTGTCTCTCGTGTTTTCGTGCTGTAAAAATCATTCACCCAATACATATTTTTATTCGGTTGAAACCAAGCATTGAGTGGATGTTCTTGAAATAACATCAACCATAATGGAAATGAATAACGTCGAAGACGATTAGTTGTAACGTCATTTGAGACGCCCTCATTAAATATACGTTCACTCTTACCAATTTCTAATCGACCCATGGTTTCTGCTAACAGTATTAGATCCATAAGACTAGATTTACCGCTTTTAAACTGTCCACGTCCTTTACTGTGTTGTTGAGCATTGTTCTCATTAGATTCGAATTTTAATATCAATTTGTGAGTATGCACAGGACCAAATAGTTCAACGTCCTTTATTTTTTCAAAACATTCATTGATTTTATTTGCAATTTTGTCTGAAGTACTGCAATACGTACATACTTGACCTATCGAATGAATAAGTTTGTCCACTTTTATTACCCTATGACATCGTTTCTGACATTGGTGTCCAGTTATTTCTTGAAGTGCTGCTTCAAATTCATCCATGGTTTCAGCAATACAATGTGAAAACTGATCTTCATCGCCATATATCCTTAAAATTCCTCGAATAATTAAGTATTCACTCATGATTCTGTTTAGAATACATGGATTCTTTATAGCAGGTTCTTCAGTTGAGGTCTCACCACTTGTTTTGGATGACGGAGTCCTATCAGAGACGTTAGTAATTCTCGAAATCTGCACTTGACATTTGCCAAGTTCCTTTCTTAAGCGATGGTAAAGTAGTCGAAATTTTCTACTCAAATATTCATTACCTACGTCACGAAAATAAGAACAAACTGATCTTATGTTTCTAATTTCGGTGTAGTTGAAAAAGTGGAAAATGTGCTCCAAAATTTCTTGTGGTAAGTCTAAAATTAATGATTTGTCCGTACTAGAAGCACCAGTTTCTTCTTCAAGTAAACGAGGCGTCTTTCTAACACCATCATTAGTAAGATGCGGTATAAGCTCTTCGGAATCTATGGGAATGTCTTCTGGTTTCTTGTTCGTGATGGCTGAAGTTGGTTCTTGTCTGGTGTGCACATCAATCATATTAGAAGCTTTTATTACTTTTGCTCTCTTGTCCGACATTTCTGATGATGAGTTGGACTGCCCTTGAGTTTGATATGTTTCAAGATTTCTAGAAGTGTTTTGGAGTTCATTACTGGACTGTTCAGAATGGTCTTGCATGTTTTTATTTGTTAGCTTATTCCCTCCTCTCCTTTAACTGATTTCTAGGAGAAAAAAGGATTGAAATTTCAACCTTATGCCCTTTCGATTCCTTCGTTCGTTATTTTATTTCTCTTTCGAAAGACTTAATTTATTACATAAGCTGTTTCTATGAATATGATTTAAAAAAAATAATAATATTGAAAAGATTTACAACAATGGTAGCGGGAATAAAGAACATATTATTTTTATTGTCAGATCGGGTACGTAAGAGAAGCTAGCGTAAAAGAAGTTTTGGGTTCGAATCCTGGTTGTAGCATACATGTTTGTATAAATTGGGACGGGCCGCAGTCATAGTAACTAAAATGGTCCAAACAAAATAATAATTTTCTTCTTTTTAATACGAAAGGGATTTAATTGCATCTTGGTTTAAACCATTTTAGAAACACATCGGCCGGAGTGCAAATCAACTTTCGATTATCATAACAGCGCATGCGCAATAGACTAAAAACTGTCAGCAAACGAGATGTTACTGCGTAATTGTAGCAAACTACAAAATTAAACAGACAAATAATTTGGATCACAAAAGATGCATTTTAATGACAAAATTTAGGTACATATATTTTTTACAAGTAATTTTTAATTCATTATTTGATATCCTGAAATTAATGGAATATGGAATTTTAAAAAAAATCAATGGAATTTAAAATTTTAAGATGGGGCAGTGGTTTAATCCGCAGTATTGTGCCAAAAATGACATATTCAGACCAATGATGACGATTAATGCTGTGCACAGAGGCAGACTTGACTGAAGTTGAACCGATGGTGATTTGCCGTTGCATTCTATGAGATGGAAATTATGTCGTAATTACGGAGCCTACAGTGTAAAGTTAGTTATCCCAAACCATCGTGAACATTCAGTAGATCTCTGGAAGAAAACTGGAATAATGATCAGTTAATTCCAATATGACAAACATAAGTAATTTCACTCATTTTTTTTTTCTGTAGTTGACGATTGTGCCGTGTCATTTCCTTCCTTGTTGAGCTGTAAGTGTTTAGCTTTGGCTGCCTATGACTGTTAATAGCATTTCTTGTGTTACCTTCTTTTCTTATAGAAACAAATTACAAAGTGTTAGGAAGTAGGAGAGTTACAAAGAATGAGAGAACAGTTTGATGCAGGAGATAGTTGAGTCCTCTAGCGCCTGCATAGTGCCGTAAGCACATACAACAAATAGAGATGAAAATTGAAAGAAGGGTTTGATGAGAAAACTTGGAATCAAATAATTCCAACTTTCACAAATTAAATTTGCTTTTGTGTGGCAAGCTGGAAGGAAATGAAAGGTGTTGTAACATGGAACACATAATAGGTTTCTTTCTTGTCTTGGAAGTGTGAAGTTGTATCGTGTGGAAAATGATAGTATATAATATGTACGTGAAGGATGTGGGGAAGCGAAAACCCACAAAACGCCACGCAAGCATGAAATAAAGCGGTTAAAAATGGTTTTGGAGAAGGAAGAGATGCTTAAATATATTAGTTTTTGTTACCAGAGTGCGTTGGTGTAATTATTCCTATCTTTATTCTCTGTCTTTGTAAGTGTGTTTACAACTGTTCTTATTCGCACTAGTCGTCGCTTGTGCTAGATTGTTTAGCAGTTTCAATGTAGTCCACAATCATCACCTCTCTCTCTCAATCTCTCTCGTCTCTTTATGTTTCGCTTTCTGTGTAGCACTTTCTAGTAACTGTGTATGCATTGTCTTTCTTTGTATAAAGGAGTCGAGTAAGCAGGTTATTTTCAGCTTTACTGTTGTTGCTGGAATGGTTCTGCATGTTAAATGGGGGGAAAGGCTCTTTTGTCCTGACACATATGGCGTATTCTCTGCCATCTCCATTCTAAACATGGACGTAAAAAAAACAGTCCTGGATATTTTTCCAAGATATATAAAAGGTTGCCTTTTATAGTGTCGCCCACGTATGCGTGAATGGCCACACGCATGTGTGTGAGAGAGATTGATGTGCCTTCCATCTAAATAAACTGCAAATATTTTGATTATGCGTCGAATTAAATAAAAGTTCTATTTTCTTCTGTGGAAGGCTTTGCTATATGTCTAAATATTTCTGGGAATTAATATGTAAAAATAAAATCTATGTTCTTTTATCAGCGTATAAATATTTATATTTGTAAATTCAATTATATTATTTTATTGGTTGTATTTTCAGAACAATTTTGTGTATGTATTTGTATATCCCTTTTTACTTATTTTTAACATCTATATAAAGACTTTAAGCATATTAAAATTACTTTTTATCGGACCCTGGAAGCGAATTTTTAACGAGACAAATAAAGGCCTTGGCTTTTCATTCACTCTTTTAACTTAGGTATCCACAAGAAGTGTGGAGGGTAATAGTTGTAGAACTTGTCGATCTTTACGAGCAATCTAGAGTGTTCCAAATTGATCTTCGTCCATTTCAGTGTTTTAATTATAAGTTTATTGAGATTTATCTTACCGGGTAAAAATCGCACTAGTTACCTTGAGTGGTAGAAGACTTACGTAATAGTTATTTATTAGTATTCGTTTAGGGTAGCGTAGTTGTACCCGTCACACCTTTTACATTGTCATGTTTTCTTATAAACATTACTTTTGTTCAAAGACATTTTCTTGCTTGTTTTAATGGCTCCTCCGTCCAAATTTTAGGTATCGTCTTTCAAAATTTCATTTTGTCCATCTGTCCGTAACTCATGCTAGCGACTCAACCAAAGCTGTTTGAGAGAGACTTTTTTTCAGATTTGAGTTCAGTTACCTAGATTTATCCAACTTTTTTAATCTGGTAAGGCTTAGCGACTATTCCAAAAAAAATATTTTTGAACATGGCGTAAACCGTGGAAGTAGCGTTATATTGTCGGAGTTCGGGCAACATATTTCTGACCTTTAACACTGTTTTGATGTTCTTATTTCTTCAGTGGCAATTTAGTCCAGTTATCATGGGCGGATTTATGGGGGTGCAAGGGGGGCATTGCCCCTTCGATCATTTCAGAATGACTAAATGTTTCATTCTAAACGATAGCTTTTAAAGTAATTACCCCCAGGGTCTCTTTCCTAAATCCGTCCATGCCAGTTACTAAGACGCTGGACTTCTAATTAAAGAACTACTGTTCAAATCTCGCTAGAAGCTTCTATCTTTTTCTTCTCCTCAAACCCGCAAGGTGAGTGTTCTTTATTAGCCAAGTTACAGGAAATTTCCAGTCAGGTGTAGTGTTCACTGGACCAGAACATACCCACTTACCAGAGCACTCATTTTTAGTGGGAAAATTGGTTGAACCATTTTTATGAATACTCATCGGGCTGAGCACAAAATTTTAGATTTCTCAACCCTCGTAATATATTCGTCATAGATAGGATTACTGCTTCTATAGTCTACTAACAAAAATAGGTTGGTGAAAGAGCACTCCACAAGTATTACTAAAATAGCAAAATAAGGCAGAAATGGCTGAACCCTGTTGTATAACTGGAGTAATAAGCTCTTTTTTTATGTTCAAAAATAATGATCTTGGTGAGAAACAGAATCCTACCTAGCTGATGAAAGATCTGGATTTTTTGTCACTAAGATTCCTGTAAAAGAATCTTTACCTAGATCCTTTTTATGATCATTCCTGGCTCTCCGGTTCTCAACTGGACTCACTGGTACCTTAAGTGACCCTCGTGAAAACTAAAAAGATAAAGGTACTTTTCACTATGGATTTTAAATATAGAATTTTCAGAGGATTTTATAGCTACTAGTACTTCAATTAGAAAGGCAGAATTAATGGTGAGAAATTCTATGAAATTGATTGATATTTTCAGAAGAACAAAATAACAAAAGGTATTTCACAGATTCTTTCGAGACTTTATCACTGTTATTCTTGTAAGAAAGGAAATGTACCTTTACTAAAGAACTATCTGAGATACTGGTATTTGATATGCTGTAATAAATATATGTCTTCAAATAATTACGTAAGTGAAAATTAACTGAACGTAAAAGAAACGAAAAATATACTTGAATATTGAATACTATTCGTCTACTCAAGGACTTCGTTTCGTAACTTAAATTGGAACTTTGATAAGGGAGAAAATTGGGAGACTTTACCCTAATTAATTTTCTGGAGGTAAGGTTCTTTTTCCCTGTCCTTACTATTTTTACTTTAGTAGTCAGGAAACTATTTAACAAGCGTAGTTCACACGTCACTATCGTGAAATAGGGGAGTATAGGAATTTCCACAAAATCAAGGTACTCTACATAGGTGACCCAACAGAATAGCAAACACACAGCTAACCGCAGCAAAGCTACTCTCACTACCCACATAGGAAAAAAAACACAATCTATAACAAAACCAGTAACAAACTACTCCATATTTCACTTCTCAAGATTATGCGCACAACTTGATTAAACTTTACACTTTTCAGAACTTTTACTTCCAGATGTAACACAAATCTAACTTCACTTTTTGTCTGGTGTAGTTTTATGAATGATGGAACACTTCTGGACATAATTCAAGTTATATACCAATAATTATTTCTTGAATAAAAAAACACTTTAAGGGACAACTTGTACCCATGTAACTGCTCACAAAAGGAAATGTGTCGTCTCATGACGAAACCAACTTCCAGTTCTTCCAGGAATATTACAGCTTTACACAATAGTAAGCATAAATAGTATAACTTTGGTATTACTCTCACACTATTGACATTCAACATATGAGATACGAGAAAAACTCGACGTAAACTTTTCGTAACACGTAATTAATTTTCTACAAAAAGTTGAGGACACTTTTCCCCAGTCCTCTCATCATACCAAGATTACACATACAACTGCCAGAACCTTCCGGCAGTTGGCGTGACCACCTTTCTTAACGGTCCTTTTCTCTAGCCAATCAGAGGAGTTCTTGTTTTAAAGATTTTAAAATAAAGCACAGTTCTATGGCACAGAGTAAGGCACGCAAGCCGCCATGTTTAGTCAAAGAGTAGAAATAAAATACAAATTGCTGTGCACGCTACACAAGCATAATTGCCTAGCCTTCTTCGGGAAGATTTCCGAAAATTTTTAATAGTGTAGTTTACTTGTGATGCTTGTACTATTTAGATACTTTTTCCACAAATCTACACTGAAAAAAATACAGCTCTTGTGCACATATTGTCTAAAATGTCTTAGCTCCAGAGTTGTCAAGGGTTTATCTAAAAGTTTATTTCAAACACTTGTTGTTGACTTCTTTTCTTTTTACGTTTAACACTTTATCTACGTATTTTATTCACAAAAATATCCTAATGTTATGAGTAAAAAGTAAATAGTTGACTGTTTATAAAAGAATATATTTTTATAAAGCATGACGATGATCCAGGTGGAAACAGATCATAAAAACATACATTATATGCATTCAAAACAATATGCATTTAAGGTTAGTTTAAACTGTAAAGCAACGATCTCTAAAGCTAGAGGGCAGCACTGTCTCGTGATTTGTCTACTGCATTTGTTTCGTTGCACGAAATTGCAATGCTGCTCTACATATTCAAGCCTAGAGAGTTCAAACTTTCAGAGAAAAAATTTCAGTTCTTTCATGAGTTAAATTGATGCTCTTTTTTTTCTTTCCTTTTTGGTTAATTGATGAAAGAGTTCTATTTAATAAATGATGAATGAATGAAACATACCAACGTAAGTTTAGTAGATACCTTTCTACAGAAGCAGACGTTGGATTGTCTGATGTTCATTTCTGTAATAAAACAATTATGAACCTGGCTTAATGAGTATTAGTAGTAACCATGTCACAAAGAGTACGAAATGGTTCTTTTTTTAAAAAAGAACTAGGTAAAACTTTTCTTCCAGACTCGTAAAAGAAATTAAATTCTAAGATTCAATCAGTCGCCATATCAAATAGTGCCCATAAAATAGAAGATTGGAAAGGTACGAGTCAAAAAAGAACTTTTTTTTCCAATCAAACATTTTGGTCCAACTGATTGGAATTGATCTTTCACTGCTCACTGGTTTTTCGTAGAGCAGGTTTTCCTTGAAAAGAAAAAAATTAAACGTACAGACGATTAACAAACGACGATTGGAAATTCAGTAGCTGTATTTTCCAACAAAACACACACACACACATAAAACCAAAAAATAAGCATAGACAACAAGTAAACAAATAAAGTATCGATATAGTATTACAGAAGGGCATGTTGAATTGAAAAGCATGGGGAGGAAGACGACACACGGAAAAGAAAAAGAAACCAGAAAGGAGACATTTTTCATTTTATAGTTTTCTGGCATGTCTCTTCCGTTCATCCATTCCTTAGATTGCAATTTTTCCATCCGATTTTCTTTTATTTTTATTTGTTATCGAGGACTTCCCCCCTTCCCCCCGTCCTTGTTCCAAGTAGTTGAGTTAAAAGAAGACATTTCGAACTGTCCTCTCTGCTTCTTCAAGTTAGCCAATTGAGAAAAGAACGAGAAAAACAGATAGCTTTCTTACTCTGTCTTTTCTATTTTTCTTTTAAACTCTTTCAGCAACCGATAGATGGAATCTCCCCCTAGGATGGTCAAAATTGGCGAAGACCAATCTATCTTTGTGTCTCTTCTCGATTCACCCTTATGTTTGAGCGTGTGTGTAAACGGGGCGGTGAGGGAGGAAAGGAATTTGTTCGTGTGTACTTTTACTTACTTCTTCTGCCCTCCAGACCAAAAATTCCCACTCTTCCCCCACCCACCGCTGTTCGTCCATTCTTTTTTTTTTTTTCTTGTTCGGTTAGCAGCGTGACTCTTTTTTGTTGAGGATTTACAAACCTTTTGCTGGACTGTCAAATAAAAATCAATCTTTATCCTTTTTTCTTTTTCCTCCTCTTATTATAACGTATGCTCACCAAACACACATCCCTTATCTGTTGCGACGTTACTAAAGATTCCTCTGTCATTTACGTTATGTGCTGTTGGTTAGCAAAATAAAACATAAATGGTCACTACGAGGTTTGGAAAACGATTTTGTTCACAGAGATAAAAAAATATGACTCCATTTGATTGTTTATTTCAAATGTTTCATGTGTTGATAACCTGTGATACTTCCAATATTGGCCCACTCTATATTAACGTGGACTCTACGAAAAAATGGAGAAAGTAAATTGGAAGCGTTTGAAATGTGAACGTGGAGAAGAATAAAAGAAATATATGGACAGAGAAGATGGATAATGAAGAAGCGTTGAAGGGAATAGGCGAGAAACCAATAATAATCGGGAGAATAAAGAAAATAATAAAAAAAAATGATTAGGACATTCCCTGTGGAGAAATTGTAGACTGAGGCATCTAATTGAAGGTATAGTTGAGGGGAAACGAGGAAGAGGAAAATGGCGAATCCGACCCCATGACAGTATTAAGTAAGATTAATCGTATGCTAGGACAAAAAGAAAGGGGATCGGGATGAATGGAGAAGGCTTAGCTTACATTGAAGTACCTTCCGCTTTCGGCATGATGATGATGATGATGATAATGTATACACTGACATTCCGAAGGATGACCAAATCCATTAACCGTCTATTTAATTTTCCTTATCTGTCCGTATACCCTTTTTCCTTCAAACACTTGATATGTTTTAAAAGCGTAGAAAAGCTTTGCGAACTAACTTATTTTAATCGTCTATTAATTTACAGATAAATACGCCCACGTACTGGGAAAAGTAGTGACGTAGGAAAACCAGGGAATATTCATCCAGTTAATTCGTTGAAAGAAAATTTCTCTTTTTTCCCCCCGTTTCTGTAACAAAAGACCCATTTTCTGAAACGAATACATTTTCAAAAGCAATACTTGAAAAGAAATAATAGAATTCCCTTTTATGATAGCATCCTTAGCTTACAGATGAGGACATTGTATATAAATTGGTAGATTTTCTTTACTTCATTAAAAAAATCTTTTCTTACGTACTGTTTCGTTTTTATTCAAGACATAAAATAAAGGGGGGGAAAAAAGTAACTATGAGGCCAAACAGCCTCTCTTGAGATTATTACTAGAAAAGTATTTTTGAATCTTATTAATTTTCTCGTGTGTGGGGGTTACCAATTAAAGGGGAAGCTTTATTTCTCAAGATCTCTGCAAGTTTGTAAATTCTTCGTTTTCTATAGATCCTTCTCAGTAGGGGTGTTCAGAATTTCGAAGTCAATTCGGGAATTCCTTTTTTCTTTCATCGAAATTATCAGAATTAAGGAATCGACATGATCTAATAATTTTGGAACTTCAACAATCCATGGGATTAAAATATCTTGGGGATGCCATACTAGAAAAGAATTATAATTCAACAATGGTACAGAATTTCGAAGACCTTTATTATCACCCTAAAATAAAAATATCTTTCTCCGCTTGCCCCCATGTTGAATTGCCGGGATTCCTAAATTGTGTAATCAAGAAAATATACTTTCCTATGAATGAATTCTGATTTCAATTGACGAATGTTTCAGAATTCCGAATACCACAAAACTTCCGAAACACACCAAACGAATGCAGGAATGCGTCTCAAACTGAGAGTTGCGCCACTACTTCCCTTACACCGTTGTTTAGTGGTTACGGTCGCACATTGCAGAACAAGGCAGAGTTTATAGTATGCGTATGTTTCTGAAATTGTGTTTTGAACGCTTTGTACTCTCTTTTTTTTTTAAACAAAATATTTCTTAAACACTCCCTGTACGCAATGTGTTCACGATATGTTTTTGCACGGACTCACTTTTTGCATCGAAGTTCTTCAATATACAGGGTGTCCTCGAAATAATGGCGCAGTCTTCGGGAGGTGGTTATTTGCATCAAAACAAGAAAAAGTTCCTTTGTTTGACGTAATTAATCTCCCAAAGTTTCCATCATTATTTCATAGATGGATGTAACGAGCAAGGTGACAGATTTACAATCTTATTCGTAGCATAACTGGTTATAATATTTTATTGAGCCTTCTGTCATCTATTGTTTACTTCTTCCTTAACATATGAAACCCGCAAACTATTTATGATACTTGTGTTAAAAAAGCGCATAAAAAGTGTTGAAGAACGTGTCGCAAGTGTATTAGAATACAAGAAGTGAACAGTACGTGACTTTTTTAAAGTATAAAAGATGATTTAAAAGTAGTACAATAAGTTTTTCAGTGTATAAAACTTTGGATTTGCGCTTGAGAGAGACATACAACTTTGAATTCTGGTATTGGCCCTCCTGCTTGTTTTAATTGTAAAGTGAATGACTTGACGGGTAACTAGACCCTG
Organism: Lepisma saccharinum; assembly: GCA_022664845.1. Classification (NCBI taxonomy): domain Eukaryota; kingdom Metazoa; phylum Arthropoda; class Insecta; order Zygentoma; family Lepismatidae; genus Lepisma; species Lepisma saccharinum. Next base: position 25,494 of record JAGDQP010003579.1, read on the forward strand.
CTGTACAACCTTTGCTGTCCATTTTTTGACAGAAATACCCTTTGGGGAACAACATTGCACAAACTTGTGACGAATTTAGTTCGCATGTTACCATTCTTTTCCATATATACTACATCCCCATGTAGTATAAGGTTACCATATTATTATTATTATTTGCAACCAACCCATGAAAATTTCTATTGTGCGCAAGTTCCATAATTAACGTATTAGCAAAACAACAAAAATAATAATAATAAAAAACTTTATAAGACATACTTTTCTTAACCAATTCGTACTAAAAAGTAAAAAATAATTTAGTTTATGCATGACCAAAAAGAAAAGCATGGGGCGCGCCAATTCAGTAATTTATAAAGTGACTGTATACGAGAGCTCGCCCCATACTTTTCTGTTTATTCATGCATAAACAAAATTATTATTTACTTTTTAGTACGAATTGTTTAAGAAAAATATGTCTTTAAAAAGTCGTTTTATTATTTTTTAAACCCAAATCCTAAAGTGTTGTGCAACCAGTCAAACGCCAAATCATTGCAGGATAGTATTTATGAGCAATATTAAAAAGAAAGAATATATGCTTTTAAAATATATAAATATACAAGTATAGAAATATGTGAAAGTAACAATGGAATATTGTATTGCCACCGGACTTACATGGCTGTGCAAAATTTCATCATTGTATGACGTTGGGAAATGAGTTAAGTTAACGTTGCACAGTGTGGCCGATTCCAAAAAAGCTGGCCAAAACTAAAAAAAAAAAAAGTTAGGGACTTTTTCATGTTGGGTTGATTACAGTATATCTGTAATGGTCAGAAATTACTTATCAAAGTATTTATTTGCTTTTACCTGTCTCAAAATAGGAGTTGCAAAGATAGCTTTGTTCGATTGAATTCGATTGTGTTACTGAGGCAGTAAACGACGCACGTGTTTCAAGGTGTATAAAAACTTTAGATTGAAGCAGATCATAATCAAATAAAGTGGAATCAACGTCTGAAAGTACGTACAATATATAAGAAAGTTACGAAATAATAATTTATCAAATGAAAACAATATTGGTGAAACTATAATTGTTGTTGACTTTTATTAATTAAAAACCTTAAAATACAATATGTTATTATCAAAAAGTCATGTTGTTTCGTGTTTTTCCGTTGTCAGACTTATTCTAAGTTATAGTCAAATGTGTTTTCTTCAATATAAAACAAAAAAATTCTGCCCGAAGTTGCCCTGTTTGTTATTCAATCGTTTCAAAATGGCGGACCCAAAAATCCATTTTCCACACCGTTTGAGCTAAAGCTACGAAATTTGGCACAAGGGTGAATTATCACAAGTAGTTTAGAAAATTATTGCAACATGTTGAAAAGGTCGCCATCACGGATTCAAAATGGCCGCCAAACCAGTTGTTGTATTGCAGAACCTAAATCGCTGGACATAGAAACACCAAATTAGATATGAACGTACATGATCATTAGTAGGTTAAGAAAATATTACAAAATGTTTCGAAAGACGCCATCTTAGATCCAAAATGGCGTACCCAATGGCGGACCATCTTGAAAAACTCGCCTTCTTGGATTCCATATGGCCGCCCAAAATCCAATCAGGAATTTTTTGTTAAAAGCAACAACAGCATTATATTTCATTAAAAACAACTATCATTTAAGTATACGCTAAGATGTTAAAATGTTAAGGGGGTTCCATTTTGCAATTCTGACTTCAGATTCGTAATCAGCTACCAAAAAAAAAAAAAAAGAGTACAGATTTTGAGATCATTCACTTGCGTTTTTGACTTTTGGACAGCTTTTTTTGGAATCGTTCGCACATTGCGTTGCAAGATTTGAGGACACCACGAACCATTGTGAACTAAAGAAAAGAATGTAAAAATAATTGTTTTCTTTAAATAAAATCTTCAGTCAATATGTAATTTATATTGGAAATGAAATTATTTGTCCACTGCTCACAAATAATAACTAGAAATAGAATTTTAAAATCTCATGAAAAGGTTCCAAGAAACACAAAAATTAATTTACATAAAGTAAAACTTGAATACTTCGTAGAATAGGGCGTTACAAGAGTTGAATCATCTAATTAGTGCGACATATAAGAAGTTTCGGGAACGTTACGTGGACATTATATTATTTTCTGGTAACTTTTATATAATAAACGATTTATTTATGTATTTTTACACATTTCTGAATGCAAAGGTGATACTTTTTCTTCCTTGGAAACAGCTTTGGTAATGTAAAAAGAACTGTACTTTTATGAGGTAAATTATCTGTATGAGCGAATGTTCGAGTTACAAGAATAATGAAAAATATGCGTAACTCTTTTTTCCCCGACAGTTGCTAACGTTTGTGTCAAATTAGCATGTAGACTATTAAAGACTGGATATTCTATTTTGTGATATGATAATGGATGAGTATTCTGCCCAAAGGCAAGTTTTGACCCGAAAATCTCTAGGCAAGGTGAAGCAATGATAGTTTGCCATTGCCTGCCATCGAATGAAGATTACGTACGAAAACAAGACCTACAATTCAACGTGGTCCACGAATCACTTGTATCCCTCACCAAGAATCGAATCCGGGTTCTCTTGATTTTATGATAATGATTCTTAAATTATTACTACTCCTGCAAAATATTTCTATATTGTAGAAAATTAGTTTAAGTGCCCCAGATGCTGTAGTATGCTAAGCCCTACATGAAGAAACAATTCATATACAAGGATATATAATGTGTAAATGTGTGTCTTTCGAATGCACGATCCGTATAGACTTGTGCTCATCTACAAGCCTGGAACAATTAGTTTCATTCAAGATATCTGCGGCAACTCTATATCTAATTACAAAATCAAAAAAGTAAGGCTGAGTATTCGTTAAGATCGCACCATGTTCCAAGTTAACCTAACTTTATAGTATTTGATTTAATCTATACAGAGTAACTTAGATGAGATTTGATGCTCTGATTAACTAAACTAAATTCACGATTTTCTTCTTCATAAAAAAGAAATGTGCTTTTATGAATATCACTTCGAGACCGGTGATCAAATGAACTTTCTTATAGTAACTGTAGTTTAATTTAGTTTAGTATTGAAGGAACGGAAGCTGGTCACTCTGAATTTAATGTGTCGCGTCTGTTGGTTATTTATTATGTCCACGACATTTACGATGTAGATTGGAGGAAGTAATTTTCCCTCAGTGAGGATCAAAATAGAAAACTAGAGAATCAAAACCAGTTTAATGAAATTTTTAGAAAAAAAAAGAAAATCTCTCTATCATGGATTCTCTCTCTGCACACAGGAACATAGATAGTATCCCAAAAAATAATTTATAGGAGATGTATTTTTTTATGGGCTATAACAAAACACGCTACAGTGTTTTCCTTTGTTCTTCTGTATAACCATTCAGTTACCTCAAAATTTCGAATTTAATTCGCATCTAGACTGCAGAACAAACATTAATGTTCCAGTTGGTGCTCCTATAAAACAGACCGACCAACTCATAGATTCGAATTCGTATTATCCAGTAAGTTCTCAAAACAAAGTATATCTCTTCTGAAGTGTTAATATAGAGAAAAAGTGTTTGTGAATGCCAGAAACAACTTAGTTGCAGGAATGCCGAAAGAAAACTTTCATTTGCTCTTGAACAAAATGTCTCTTTTAATTGACACTAGTGTAATTATATATATATATGAGCTCCTGCGTAGCCTAGTCGGTAGCGCGCTCGACTTCAATGCGAGCGGTCCCGGGTTCGATTCCCGGTGGGGGCTTAAAAATTTCGGTGTTGACCCAGCATCGTGAGGACAATTGGGGAGCTGCTGTGAATAAAAGACAGTGGCGATCACAGTGAGAGCTTCGGCTCTCCTCTCCCAACCCGTCTGGTCAGCGTGGGAGCAGTAGACCAATTCCTCCCTTCGGGGAGAGGCCTCATCCACTAGTGGATTGAATATGGCTGTGATTTATTATATATATATATATATATATATATATATATATAGATAGATAGATAGATAGATAGATAGATAGATAGATAGATAGTGATCAACACCAGCGTGAAGAAGGAGCCTAGGTGAATGAAGACAGCAGATTATTTTAAATGATGAACTACATTGATGAAAGATACAACGTCACACCTCACAGAATGCGTGCGTAGCGCTACGCCGCATACGGAATGAACTGATCCAACAAGCACGTGTGAAATTGCTCGTAAACGTTAGTGTTACTGTTAGAGGACGTAGTAACTTGTGCTACGACCTATACGTAATGCCTTAAAGCCATACATCCACTTAAGCTCCACGAAGCCTTCTTCAGGTCTTTCATTGTCTGTACGTCCAATTCATGTCTAGTATATAAATGGACATGAAATGGATGGTATTGATATCGAATTGACGTCCGTGGTGTTAGGTCTTTTTTTTTTTTTTTTTTTTTGCAGCACGATGGATCTCAGCACCACGACTAGCCAGTGAAACGTCCATGTTTATATATTCAGTTTCTGGGTCGCTCTAATGATCGACGTGTCCTCCGAGATCACTCGAACTCAAACCCCTTGACTTCTTGCTGTGGGTTTACTTGTAGTAACTTGTTTATGCAGAACCAATCTGTGATGTGAACTAATTGAAAGCCAAAATCATCGATTGTTGCGACAACATTCCAGCGGTTGTGCTTTTGCGAGCGACTTATGACTGGACTATATGCCTAGAGCTCTGCATTCAACAACGAGGACAGCATATTGAATACATCATGTAGCACTCCCAGTAGAACACAGGTTGATTAAACGCTCTTCCTCGTTACTGCCTTTATTTTCATTTTTTAACCTTGGCTTGTTTCTCTTTTTCTCGGTTCTATCTTTTTTATATATTACTTCTTAAAACTTCAAGGTTAAGGAAAGAGAAACTTTCTTTGATCACTAAGAAATTTGGAATTAGTTCCCCCCCTTTCAGACACACACACACACACACCATTCACTCTTAAATGCAAATCGAGCGATGTACCTTTCACACCATCTAAGGCTCTTGTGCTGCTTGTAGTGCAAACGTTGGTGATTCTTGGAGAACATAAAAGCTTTTGATTAAAGACTACATACCACTAAGCTGAGAGCCAATTAAATGGGTGTTGCCAGTGTCTTTGAAAATTTGTCTCTACTGTATATGAAATATATATATATATATATATATA
>JAGDQP010003579.1:31051-54848 GCA_022664845.1 Lepisma saccharinum
GGTACATTTGCAGAGCTAATTAGTACATATTTTTTCCATTTCAGTTACGAAAAAGAAAGTTTTTTTTTCTTCTATAAATATGGAAAGAGAAAGAAATAGAGTAGAAGAGAGAGAGAGAGAGAGAGAGAGAGAGAGAGAGCTTGCAATGGATGCTTTGAAGTATAATTAATAGAAAGGAAAATTAAAAAAACACTATAATGTAGGGGCAAAATGATAACAGAACTTGTTATAAAGGAGTAAATTAATTATGGACTTCAAGAGAGAATCCATGTTATCTTTCTTTGAACATTTTACGTATTTATTTAATATACAATTATGGTCTGAAGTACCACCTATGACCAAAGTGCTTCAGAGCTTGTCGGGATGAAGTCCCTTAGCGAGCACGCTTCCTAGATAGAGATGGAGAATATTGGCAGCCAATGTTGGTTACTATTTCTACATTACCTCGGTGGACAGTGGAAAACATTGGAAACTCAGTCAGGATGGCCAGTGTTTCTTGAATCAGCTATCGTAACCGCCAGACCACGGTTCTGGGTTTTTGTATCATGTATAATAATAATAATGCCTCTAGTTCGCACGCTTACTGTATGTACTTGTTCTGGCATGTTTTAAAATTATTGTAGTCGATTGAACGTAATCGTTTCGAGCCCACTTTAGCAAAAAAATTGCTCACAATTTTATTTAAAATATTAATAACAATTCAAATAAAGACAGCTAATATGTATATAACTGAATCAGAAAAACATGTGCTTTACGTATTTGTCAATTAGTAGTTAAAATATGACAGCATATACTTAATGTTCCATATAAGTGTAATTATATTGTAGCTTTCGTTCTTTCACATATAACTACTGCAATGTAGTTATATAGCAGAACTACAATTTTCAGCCCTGATTAATGGAGGTTCCGCATTATCCGCAAGTATTACACTACTTAGAGTTCATTAACGCTTTTGTGGGCATTGTATGCATAATGAAACTTCCTAATAAATTATGCACAACACAAATAAGTATGAATACGTATTTCTCTTTGTTTCTATACAACATTAAATTCACCAGCGTATGAAAAGAGTATTTAAAAGGATTTCGTGCACCATATACATTTTCAAAATCTATATTCATAATTTCTGATATTCGAAATTGTCGATTTTATGCGAACTTTCAGCAATGAATATTTAAACTATAGTTTAAGTATTCATTGTTTTTAGTTATTCGAGGTAGCATCAATGCACGTTACCTTGGATACAGTATTCGGGGCTTTATTGTTTCTCTAAATATGTGTTTATAATTCTGTTCGATAATATTAATATATATAATTGTTCATGCCAATTAATAGACAAATAGCTTCCCGAGTGATATATCGAAAATTATTTCTTAATACTCCCAGAATGTGCTATGTCTCTTTGCTACGAGTTCAGTATAGGCCTGCACACAGTCCACAATCTCCTTACTATTTTTAACCCTCGAGTCCTTTACTAATTTTAATGCGATCCACAACCCTCCACCCCAGCCCTTTACTTAATGCGGTCCGTAAGTTATTTTAATAATCTTAATCCAGTGCACAAGTAATCTTAATAATCCTCAAGTTTTTACTAATCTTAACGTGGTTCACAAGCCCTTACTTACGTTAGTGTGACCCTCAAGCCCTTAACTAATCCTTTTTGTGGTTCACAAGCTGTTTATCAATCTAAATGCGGTTCACAAACCCTTTACTAATCTTCATGTGTTCTACAAGTCCTTTACTAATTTCAATGCTGTTCACAGCTCTTTACTAATCTTAATGCGGTCCCTAAACCCATAACTTACCATAATGCGGTCCACAAACGCTTTATTAATCTTATCGCGGTCCATAAATCCTTAATTTATTTTAATACGATACACAAACCCTTTATTGAACTTATTGCTGTCCATAGATCTTTAAGTAATCTTAATGCGATCAACAAGCCCTTCATTCATTAATTAAGGGTTTATGGACTGCAATACGTTTAATAAAGTGTTAGTGCGTCGTATTAAAATTTGTTAAAGGTTTATGAACAGCAATATGATTAAGTAAGGGTTAATGGACCGCAATAGGATTAATAAAGGGCTTGTCGACCGTATTAACATTAGTTAAGGGTCTATGGACCTCAATAAGTTTAATAAAGGGTTTGTGTATCGTATTAAAATAAGTTAAGGGTTTATGGGCCGCAATATGGTTAACCTTATTCAGGCCCATAAACCCTTAACTTATTTTAATACGATACACAAACCCTTTATTAATCTTATTGTAGTCCATAGACCTTTAACTAATCTTAATGACCATAGACCCACCGACCGCAAAAGGCTTGATATTCGTGCGACAGACAGAACAAGGGCGGAGAGAGCTTCAACGAATCAATTAATCACCTCGTTCTTTCTCCTTTCAATCATCCAATACAAATACTTTTCAGTTTTCATTCTATGGTTGTTTCTACAAGAAGAATATTTTTTCATTGAAAAAGGTTACAACTCAAAGATAATTAAAAAGAGCATCGTTTTACAAACCTTTTTTTTTTTTAGACACAATCAATCAATCCCATGCATTTCATTATTTCCGTTCCAAGTAATCTCCGTTCTCGTCCTTGTCTCTTTGAAAAAAAAAGGTTAATTATCTTGCAAAAGGAATAATCTTTCTAATGAAAAACAAAATATAATTGGATACATAACCATACAGTTTTATATTTCAGCCATGTTAATCAACATGGAAAGCTATAGTTAACAAGTAAATGTGATTTCTTTTTAAAGAAAATAGAAAATGGCAGAAAAAAAGGTCTTCTTCAATTTTACAAAATTAATTAATAGGAAGGGGGGGCGGACGTCAAGCTGTATTGATTGAAACATCGTTACGCAAATTTTCAAGTACTGCAAAACTCTTTTTATCCTTGTAATAATTACATTTGTCTGTTTCATGGAATTTTAAAGTCTCATGGCTTCATTTTACGCAACAAAGGATAAAGTTTGTCATTTCATTTTGTTAATGAGTAGTGTTTCTATGATTTCTCTTTCATTTACCTGTACGCTGAATGGCAAACATAAGGTTTTTTTCCGGTGAGGGGTGTCTTTTCAATTCACCTTTTACTTGATTTGCCGAGCTAGTTATTAGTTTTTACTAATAGGTACAGGATAACAAAAGATGTTATTCATTTTTTTAAAATAGAAAAGGCTCTGCCAGGAATAATTTGCACAACTTTCCTGAAAAACCTTTGGTCTATCTAATTCAATGCAATATAACTAGGTATGGTATTCATAGAACGATAATGTTGTACAGGAGTGACACAACATTACGATGTCAACTGTATCACCATAATATTACCTAAAAGTGTGGTTGTTCCTACAATATGTATTGTATTTTTAACATATATAACAGTATTTTTTGTAGCTACAATTGTACGTATTTCTGAACCTATATCAACAATACAATGTGGTACCCACAACCATATTATAGTTACCTCAGGTTGTCTTGTTTGCAATGTACAATTAGATGTTATTAAAAAAAAACATTGTCTTTTTTTTTAAAAAAAAATATTGGATTTAATAGTAAAATATATTTAATGTAAGTTATTTTAATATAGACTAACTTAACACCGACTTTTGTGGCGAAATTATGTGTTTGTAATCCAGAAATTTTACACTCAAAATAATAATATGGTTGGAGTAACTATAAAATCCTATTTGTCATGGTTTAAATTGGGACAGCAATACTATGGGCTGCAAATACAAGTCTTGCTCATCGTGTATTGTAATTACGTCAATATTCATGATACCCTAGGACAATTTCTAACAATATACATAATTGTCGTAATTCAGCTATTCATTATTGTATTGGTTTAGGTATAAATCTGACAAAACATCTTGATAATTTAACTTGAAGCAAGAATTTTAGCTCAAAATATTGTTCACAGTAGTGTATTGTAATTATGAAAATACACCTAACCATATATATATATATATATATATATATATATATATATATATAGTCATAATGGAATGCACGATTAGCGAGACGTGTATTGTATTTGCAGCCCATAGTATTGCTGTCCCAATTTCAACTATGGCAAATAGGATTTTATGGTTACTCCATTCGTACTGTTTTATTGGTACGATATTTTATTGTTGTTGTGACCATATGCATTGCTCCAAGATCATCTTATGTAACCGACGTAAACATTGTGCTTATATGCCTTGACTGGTGGGCCATATAAACAATAACATGCTATATGTTAACCTCACCTTTAAAACTTTCAAGTAAGGATATAAATCTCCAAGATACTAACTTTTCCTCGTAATCGTTACCTACTCCTCCCACAATCTTATAATTTCTCTCGAACGAACAAAGATGGCTTACAACCATACAAACACACAATGTTCCAGCTAACAGGATAGTTAGAGTGACTACATTTCTTTCATTTTCTGCGCACGCGCAACCAACAACCATACAGTTTATTCGAATAGTAATAAATATATTGTGAAACTTATAAGTCGTGAAGGAATATAGTTAAATTAACCATGCATATGATTTTGCAAGCAATGTAACATTCAGTAATAATTGTTTAGGAATCACAACTATACAACAATAGCATATATAGTCAATTTAGCAAAAGGATATCTTTACTGTAGCACAATTATCGTAACTATTACGGTACTATAAGTTTTATCAATACTGATTAGCAATGCAAATATAGCTGGATTTTTTTTGTGTAAAAGCAAGATAAAATGGTGGAAAATGATCACTTGCGTAGTTCGGAATCCACCTAAAACTGTAGCTTCCGTACTTAGGGCATTAACGTTTTCTCTTTTCAGTAGAAGGTAATGGAAAAACCGCCATCTGTTTACCTATCCTCCGGACCTTTGAGGCAAAAAAATCTGGTACCGAAACGTACTCAAACGTTGTACAGTTCGAAGAAATAACGTGTTATTTTTTATTTTTTTTACTAAGGGTTAAACGATTTTGACGTACTTTATCTTTTTTGTACTCAGCCATCCAATCCACATGTTAAAATAGCATATGTAATTTAGGATGCATGACAACAGGTCCTGCGTGTGTTTGTGTGTGTGTGTGTATACACGTATGTTGAATTATACAGCAGCAAATGTTAATATTGGACACATTTTTTTTCTTTTCAATTCAAAAATTTCCAATCAGCTTTTTTTTTTTGTTGTTAAAGGAGGGGCATTGAAAACAACAACGTTTATACCTTCATACGATAAGCATTCCCCCGATTCGAGTGAGAACAAAAGTGAGTTATTTATCCTCCGGCTTTCACACCAGTTTGAATAGCCGTGTATCGAATAATTGATGGACGGAATTCTGGCTACTAATTAAACACGCGTTCCTCAATTTCCTCGCCCCTGTTGTTACCTCTTGCCTACTATTTCATCTCTTTCGATCCTGCTTTACCAATATATCGTTACTTGCCAATAAAGTTGTCTTCCTCCTCCTCCTCCCCTACCCTCAGCTTTCACTTCCCTCGACATTTCAATTCCCCATATGGAATAATGAAATGATTTGTTTTGCATGTAGTTCCTTTTTTTTTTAAAGGAAAATAGAAGTGTTATGTAATTTTGCCATCATTTTGTAATGTATGTAGAATTTCTGGTGTTTTAATGTGTATTTCATTTTCATGTTGTTACTGGTATACATATGCTATCGTCCATTTCTACCCTCCTTACTGCCATTAACAGATTAGCTTTGTCAGAAAGAACAAAACGATGTAATTTTACCAAAATCAAATTGCAGTAATGCGAATTATAAGATGGCGCTGAAAGTCAATTAAAAGATAAAACTGTTTCATATTGAGAATGGCTGTATTTTTCTGAAATAACGTTGTATATTATATGTGACATAGATATCACATCTAGGTAGCAATTTCTTATTTGTAATTTGCGAATTTATTTTCAGTAAAGTTTCCCATTCTCGTATTAGGCCAGACGTACAAAATTATAGAGAAAATAAACGAACTTCAGATGATAAATTCTTGTACAATATAAATTTTCGTATGGATGTTCGTTGATTGTTTTCTTTTTTCGTATACTAAAGCTATTTTACACAGAAACTTGAAAATAGCAGCCATCTTCATCCTTAGGATTTGAATCTGATATATTTTAAGTTGTGAACATAATCATTCTATTCATGAGAGAAAAGAAACAAGCATAATTTTGTTTCAGACAAGTTTTTGTCTCCTTTCCTTTCTTATCGAATGAAGCAGACATATTCGTTTTTACACGCTTTATATTAATTTGCTCTGTAATAATCTCTGGTACACTTCGCATCAAAAGAATTGCGACAGCGAACGCCGTGCAGCTAGGCAACCCAAATGGCACCTTCTTCCTAGAGAAACATGGGAATTTTGCTTTTGAACATTTGTAACTTTTCATTTTCATACAGTTTGCATTATGTAATCTTGGATCTTTCTGATATAAGTTAAGCAGAAAAAATATCATCCATTAATTTTCTTTGGATGTTCAATTTACATTAGTAGTCTGGATTGGAAGGTATGGCCTACGGTATATACTGGGTTTGTTACAATCAGTTATTCTGCCAGACGCCGGCCCCTGCGGGGGGGGGGGTGTCAGCCCAAATCCTCGAGAGTATCCCCAACTTTAACTTTTTCGCAGTCAAAAGTTGATAGAAACATTGCAAAACTACCTACACCCTCTCAATTTTGACTTTATACCCCCCAAACTGAAAATCCTGGCGGAATCCCTGATTACAAAGTATTCCGAACCAGTAAGTTCAAAGAGCCCCACCGAATTTGCAACCGAACCACGCACAAACAAAGCATGGCTGTTACACTTTTGATATTATCCTAGATGTGTCTCAAAACTCTGCAGTTCCACTGGAAATCATGAGTATTTAATCTGACCATCAACTTTGGTCGCAGTTTTGAAAGTGACTAAATGAATTTTCAAACACCCATCTATATATTCGAATAGCCCTGAAGAAATATAAAATCCAAAAGTCACTTCTATCTTGCTGTTGGATTTGTGAGCACTGCACTTTATATTGTTAGGTTCTTTTTTACTATGTTTAAATGTTTTACTATGTATCTTGTTTCGTCTCGCTTTTATTCTTTCATTTTACCGATACTAATACATGGCTATTTTGAAAAAAAATAAATAAAAAAAATGTGCTCATGATGTTTGCTGATTTTAGTATGGGCGAGACGAGGGAAGGAGAAAGAGGGGTCTGTTTACCAGATACGATTATGGGATAAGAAGGCCATTTGGGTTGACTAGCTGCACGGCGTTCGCTGCCGCAATTTTTTTTAATGAGAAGTGTACAAATCTTGTAATTGATTTTTAACTCACTTCCCATCTTCCGATTTCTTTGAAATTTTGTAAACTTGCTTACTTCCGATGACAATACAATATTCAATCATTAGATAAACGATAGAATAACTCAGTTAACTGTAATTAAGTAATTAATTATTAAAATAATTGGCAATTATCCTTAAATTCATGCAACGCCGCATCTATTGTGTAAAGTTTGGGTTGGCTATCTCGCAGGGAGTTTAATATTATACATAAATATACTATACATAAAGAATTAATTAAAAAAGTTTTTTTTTTAAAAAAAAAACACTCTTTTTAAGATGGACTGAAAAGTAAAAAATATCTTATGAATTAATAAATTGAATTGACCTTATGAATCGGAAAATAAAAGCGTGGGTGCTTTTGCTTACCTTATCATAAAATCATAATACCTTATACCTTACCTTATAATACCATATCTCAAGTTTTAAATAGATATGGATCCAAAGGGAGCCGGACCCATGAATCCAGATATTCAAAACCCGACTCTGTGGATCTATATCTAGATCCGGATCCATTTAGTCATCAGTTGTCTTAAAGAGTGAAATCCTTAGAGAGTTGTAAAATCCAGACGAAAGGGTTCGCCAAAGTAAGTTGCATGGACCTTAATGACAAGTTTCATCATTGTATTCATCTTATCCATGACGTCACTTCCGTTGTTTTTACTATTTCAACCGAACGGAATCAGAAAATAAAGACATTGAAATTCTAAAATCTCGTTTTCTAGCCACAAACATGTTATGCCGTCAGACTTAAATAATTCATTGGGTAAAAACTCATTTAGTGTGGTGAATCAGTGGAAGCGATCTCACCTCACTTTCAAAGGTTCCTGGGATCGAATTTCGTCCCACGCTCACGACGGAACTAGTTTGCATTTAGTCATATAATATTTATAATGGTACCAGAACCGCTGGTCTCTTCAGCCTTTCTTGCACGGATATAGTAAAACAAAAAACGTGACGGTTTATAGACCGGAATATATTTTCAGGAAAATACTAAAGGAGGGTTAGTAAACCCAGCCTGTAGAAGACTCAGAACCCATGTCTAATCTAGCTGGGAGAAGCCAACTAGAATTTGATAACTGGTCAGTAAAACTTGTTGTTTTAAGTTATTGACGTAGGCAGAATGGTACAGCCACTTTTTATTCCACACAGTTAAAGACTTCCTAGGTTATAAGTGTAGTTATTACCTTTTGGCTTTTACGACCTATTCAATGACGTAGTCCATCTTAAAAAATAAAATCAAGACAAAGTACGAAGAGCGGAGGATATTCGTCGTCACATTTTTTTTTTCTTTAAAAAAAAGTTCACATTAAGCCCTAGTTTCATAAAATAAATCACACGTCTGCAGATAACAAAAGAGCTGATGGGATATTGTTGATGTTTCAAGTGTAACTTTTTCTAGTACGGTAGTGGAAAGATGAAATTTATGTAATGAAACACAATAATTTATATTGCTCACAAAGACAGTTTATGTGATGGCATGGCATTTACTGTTTCTGTGAGTGTAATGCCACCGGTGAGGCATTCCAAATGACGGAAGGAGGGTTGGAAGTTGTGTTACAGGATTCTTCGCCATTTCTAAACATTTCATGATATTAGTAAATCATCTGCGTTGGCCTTGAATCAAAGATTGATGCATTTATCTCTTTCCAAGAAAAAAGAAAAGGTAGGACAAGAATTATATGAGTTGTAAAATATACATTGCATTAACTTGAAACGAATTTTATGCTGATTTCGTATTTCGTGGATCTAGTCTGAGACTGTGGATTCTAATGTTCTTTTATGAATGTGTAATTTGTTCTACGTACAGGAATATTACTCAGCTTATATAACTGGACAAGCTCTTAAAAGGCAAGTTCGTAATTGGTCTAGTTATTATACACATTTTGTAATAAAAGGATTATTTTTAGTAGCATAAAAACATCTTACTGTTTCGTTGTATATTCGAGAAGTACAGTAAATTGGCAGCTCTAACTGTCACGAACTGTATCTAAAAAAAATTCCAAATTGTCACAATTTAAAGATATACTACATACAAATTGCTTATATGGGCCCCCTCTTTGGCCAAGTGGTTAGAATGCTTGTTTTCTATGCGACTGGTCTCAGGTTCAAATCCGATGGTGGACCATTGGACGGAGTCAACTTTAACAAAACTGAAGGTCATGTCCTTGGAAACTCTCATACTTGTTTAGGATCCAAATAAAGAAGCAAACCTCTTATACTACACTGATACGTATTTTAATAGTTGTTTACTGTTTCATGAGCAAGAACATCTAAGTTTCTAAAATTTATAAGAATTTATTTTGCTATTTAGGGTAGTAAAAGTGGACACATAATGTTCTAATAAACCTTGAAGATGACATAAATGAGGAACTTGTTTCTGATCCATATACATGCACAAGCGGGTGGAAACTTTTTGATCTCTTACGTTGCCTTACAGAGAAATATCTGTTTATGAATTTGGGATGGACGTTTTACAGAAACTTTGTCCGTTTTTCGTTCTGAATTTTCCTGTTTCCAGAAAATGAATTTTCTGTTTTTCCGGAAAATGTGGCCATCCCTATTATGAACCAGCAACAATCTGCCATCACGGGTTAACTCCACTTGGTCTGGTATAATTTTTCCATAATTTAAAAGCCTTCTGCAATATTCCGTCATTTTTGCGTGGTGGAACTGAGGAAATCTCCTACAAAAATCTCGTTAGAATAAGCGGGAGCAGAACTCGAACCTGCGTCCCTGGCCAGTACTGATATGAAATCCACTAGTCCACGTCTACCCTTTCTTTAAAAATAAATAAATAAATACACTATATTCACATTACTGTTAGATTATTAATTTTCTTTCAACATTATTCATTCACATGCGAAGTTTCTGGTTTCCAATATAAGTCTGCATCTATTTAGTTATTTTAATTGATTTGGATCCGATTGGAACACTAACTAAATAATTATATTTGTTTATATTTTAGTTGTTCCCCCTTTTACTGCATGCGCCAAGACTTCCTTTTCTTCTTCTTCTTCTTAACAGCAGCTTGAAATACGTCGCCCTAGTTTCTACGAAAGACTAGCTCCACAAGGAAACCAATTAGGAGAATTTGTCGAGCCTTTTGCTTTCATGAAACCTCTCTTAAATGAAAAGAAGACTTTTTTTTCTTTCCCATATAATCCGACACTGCAATTGCAGTTTCAAAAGTAGTAGCTTAACTTTCCTCTCATCGGATTATTCCCCCTCCTCCTCCCTCGCTCTCTCTTACTTTCTTTTATTTCTTTTTGTCGAGAGACGGACACCTTCGGAAAGCAAGTAGTCGTATTAAGAAGGATTTTCCAGTCTTTGCCGACTAGTATATCTTATCCTTCATCCGTTTTTCAGTGCACACACACACACACATACACGGAGAGCCATGTCCTCCAGCACGATCACCACTTCTTTAAAATAATGTCCTTTGCTCTCAAAATCAATAGGAGTACGTAGATAATGTCAAGTGTGAAGTAAATCTGTTCCTCTCTTGTGCAAAGTTTTTGAACACGAAATTGTATTGGTTTTAATAATTCTCAGCACTCTGCCTACATTTGGAGGTCGTGGTTCGTGCTTACCACTGGATGGCCCCGCTCCTGCTTTCCATGCGAGCGGACACAGGTGGGAACTGAATAGGTATTATGGTATCGAATAAGCCAGAAAAATGAACAGTGGAAGTGGTTGCCATGACTACGCAACACTTAGACGAAAGCCATCTACACAGGAAAAACGGACACCAATAATTTGCTCCCGGTGGCAAAATTGGTATTCGTGTTTGTGCTGTAAGGACTTCTTAGTTGCTTGTGTTACTTTCGTAATGTGGATCTGGAAGAGAATTAAGCACTCAGCTCACAGTACAAAAGTCACATAATAAAGAACATTACATGCACCATAATTTGCCCTAAAATGAAATATATAAATATATTGTACCGGGTGTCCCAAAAGTTCTTTCATTGTATTAAACTTAAACATCGCTTTTGCTCTGAAGCATAGCCCTATATATTGGGAAACTTTTGAAACATTGACAAACGAAATACCAATCGTAATTCAGTAAGTACCGATCGTGAAAAATGTCGCCAGAGTCGGCTTTATTTTTGCAAAGTGTATCGGTGATTATTTTTTTCTGTACAGAGCTAATTTATGTAACTGGTTGCAACATTGCACGATGTCACAGGCGAGTCAGTTTGGTTTCTCATCGGAGATGAGAAAGGTGTTTCCTATCTGACAGTTTTGTACAGGATATTAGTGATGTAATCCGAAATTGTAGGTGTTTTCTATATTAGAATGGGATCTGGCTACACTTTTGGTGGGTAAAATGACGCTGGTAGGTGTTTTTCATCTCTTGATTTTCAACGAAAATGAAGGAAGTTGAAATTATTTAAAACAATTAATAATTTAATATACCTGGAAACCCGGAAATTTAAATTTACGAGTTTTGATTTTCACTTGTTTTTTAAACATGTGAATGGAAAAAGAATTGGTTTTTCATTTTTGAAGGGTTGTCGGATGGAGATGTCATTTTTTTTTCGGACATTTTCAATTTTGTTATTTCTCGTTGAAAATGACAAAGTGAGGTAGACAGGAAGTAAAAACACCAATAGTGTTGACATAGTCTATTCTATTTTTTTAAATTGCACTGATCCACTGCACAAACCTTGTAAGGTTTTTAGATACCGAGTTTCTTTCTTACGTTCGAGGAACAGCCCGTGAAAACCCTCTAGTGACACCGAGATATGTTAAAACCAGTTAAATACAACATATAATCTGACAAATTTTGTGTATTTTTTGTGAACCTGTTTGTTTCGGCATGGAACCTATTTTCCTACTGATCTCTGAACTCTTACATCAATTTCTTTACGAATGAGGGCGGTAAATATTAACTATAAGATTACATTTGATCGTTGTAACTATATCTGCTGATTGTGACTTTCACAGTTCAGAAATAAGTACTACAGGTGGCAATACTAACAAAAAAAAATTACAATGATTTGTTACGGCCAAAATGAATAAAGATAGTTCTCTTTTTCTAAAAAAATACAGAGTATTTGGAAACTCATATTACATATCAGACAGCTAGGTGAACAAAATACATTTCCTGTGGCTGTGATAACCCTGTCCGAAAATACCCATGAGTATTAATAGTGATGTATGGGTGATTTAATATTCTGTCTCTGTGTTTGATTGGATATGTCAGATATTGCGAAAAGTCAATATGAATGAATTGGAACAGTTTAATTAGTAAATCTGTCACTTACAAATGCTATTTGTTCTGAAATTGATGTCATCAAGCAGATATGCGCCACACATTTACACACTGCAATACATAATTTGTATATAAACTGAAATGCCAATGTATTAGAGCCGGACATAAACTGGATGTTTGCAGCTCCTTCTGCTGGGAGTTTGGAAATACTTACATTAGTGTTATGGAAGGAATACTCTTTAGCTATAGTTGTTTAAATCGTGTGATATTGACCGATTTTGTCTCACAAGTCAGTTTAATTATGGACAGACTGTAGAGGCTCAAAAGATGGGAACACTATTTATTTCCATGGTGATCAATATTCTTTTTTTCCCTCGAGAAACAGTAGTAAGATTATATAAGGAACAATCCTCTATTACCTACCTGAAGAGATGAAGCGCATGGTGTGAGTCCAAAATTTTGTAGATTAACCGAAATATTTTTTTCTAATCCGAAACCTTCTAATCCGAATCGCTCTTCTGACGTTTCAAACCTTGGTCACACGCTCTGTCTGTATGTGTGTAACAATAGATTTGTAGGCAACACCTATCAAGTGAAAGTAGCTCTTAGTGGTAAAATAATTCGTATCGATAAATTTACAACAGAAAAAAAGACAATCTGTGTACCAAACTATGAAAATGTATTTGATTTTACATACGTGCTTTCTAAAATTACCCAGCAAATACTCTAAAACACCTATATGACGCATTCCTCATAATTAATTAATTGATTGATTGATTCTATATTACAGCGCTTTATAATTTTACACTATTTAATTTGTAATTTTACAAAACTACTTTGCACTTTTACAAAATTGCCTTGCAATATTACAAAATTACTTTGTAATTTTACAATACTTACTTCGTAATTTTACAACTACATTGTAATTGTACAATACAAGTTAAATTACCATGAGTTAAATACATATTTGTCTTCCGTAGGTAAAATGAGATACATATTGTTGTAAATACGGCAAGTAAAGCTTATGAATGCAATCTTGGGGATTTTATTTTAAAAACAGAAAATGAAATTGGCTCAGGAGCTCAGATACTGATGGGAAGATTCGTTGAGACATCAAATATTCAAGAACATATTTTACTTTTCAAAAACACGAGTATGTTCTATTTCATGGTAAGGGCACAGTTCATGAATTTCCTGAGAAAAAGTGGATATGTGTGTCGCAGGCGAAAGAGAGAAAAAGAGAGCAAGATGGCTTGAGAAAGTGAAAGTGCAAGCGCAAAGAAGCAACAAGCGTAAGGAACGTGGTATGAGTGGGAGAAGAGCAAAGGTTATATACAAGATTTCAGTGAAGAGAGAACCTTGAAACCTTAAAGGAGAAAAATCCTTTTTTTTCAAGGGGCGCAGGTGGCGAAAGAACGCTGAAACGGATCTCAAGGAAATAGGAGATAAGAGAAGATTGGACTTACCCTATTCAGGATAGAATTCTGTACACCCTGAATTTTCACAAGTAGTGATAAATCCCTGGCTTTAATTCGTTGAGTTTTATACTTGGTGTATCTTTTCATTCAGTCACACCTTTAAGCACTGCGAACTAAAATAAATGGATTTGTTTGCATTTCATCTAAAAAAATAAAAATGGAAACATCCATTTGTGTTGCACATTACGAGAAAAAACAACAAACCTTGTTTTCTCTCAGCCTAGAACCCTGGTCTACCAAGGCTTTCCGTTTTGAACTCGATGCTTTGTTATATTTGGTAAAAATGGACTTCCATGGCAAAGGATTACTCCGTGCAAGGACCGAGTGGAAAAAAAAAGTTTACCCATTAACCGATAAAAATAAAAAATTGCATACGACATCTTGACCGTAGAATTCTGATAAACCGCATCGTATACCCATATAACTTACGGTTTTCACGAAACATGACTCCATCTGAGAATTTCAGTTGAAACTGCAATCCCATTTTGGTAAAATAAGGCTTTTTTTCTTGACTAAACAATTTATCCATTGATCCATGTGATCCAAGTCCATATTTACTAAAGTGGCCCATATAAAATAATGTTCAAGTTTTTTCAATGGTGTTATTTTCACAGTTTTAGCACGTGACATGCAAAATTTGCTTTTGGAATATTAAATCGTTCCCGATATATAGCAACTTATTTTCTACAACACTATAGAAGTTACAATCCGCTAGTAGTCCTGCAAGCGCGTTTGTCTATACCTCATCACTCCATGTTATCTTTACACTTGATGGATTTACAAGACTTGGCCACAAGCCCCGTCATTCCTTGCTTCATAGGCACTCAGAATGTAAGAAAAAGATCTTGCTCAGTCGTGATATCACCACTATTTTATATAACACTGTTTTACACACTGTAAGCAACGGTTTCTTAAAATTGAGAAGGAAGTTATGTACGCACCGAGAAAGAATTTTATTAAAAATGGATATCAGTATCATTATTTAAAGGAAAATGAGAGCATGCCGGTTTGGAAATAAATAACTAATCTTAGTTCTAACTCAGCATGCTCTGATTTTAAATTAAATAATAATGTTATCTATTTTTTTAAATGAAGTTGTTTTTTCACAGTGCATAGATAAGAACTTCCTTCTTAATTTTAAGAAACCGTTTTTAACAGTACATATTTTACAATGTTCTTGCTTTGTTTGTACGTTTCTGGTGTTCTTTTATATACAATATTTAGTTACCGTATTTTAATTTTTTTTCTTTTGTTTGTTTGGAGGCCATCAGAATTATTTATGAAAACAAATTTGTTCTTCCCACGCGTAACTCGAGTACGAAAAAAATGCAAAAGATATACGATCAGTACTAATATAGTATCTACTGGTCGAATTCCCTTGCTGACAATTCAAACGACAATAGTTCAGTTGTCTGATCGACCTCTTGGGGCGGCCGAGGATAGTAGGACTCAATGATTCGTGTTGAAAAACACAAAAGTTTCAGTGGGTTGGCTGTATATATTTTCGGAAGGCGGTGGGAGGGATGGTTTACTTCTGTATGGTATTAATCTGCCTCCTGTCAAGGATTGCAGTTTTTTTTTTTTAGAGAGGGATAACAAACACTAAAGAGCTTAAAGACAAATTTGATAAAATAAAAATAAGAATAGCTAAATAAAATGACACAACCAAATATTCATAGTGGAAGTCAAGAGGAAGATTATGCTTTCATTATGCCTCTCAAAAATTGTATATGGTTTGTCACTGGTGTTTAAATTAAAAATGAATCAGTTTCGGGGCCCGAGAAAGGGTGGAAGTAAATATACATTATTATTGCAAACGTTCTGCGTGTTTCCTAAGTTAACTGGACACAATCAATTTGACTGATGTAACGAAAAGCTTGACAGAGATCACTGCATGAGCTGCGCGGTATTTTGTGATAACAGAATAAACTCAGAAAATAATTTTAAAAAAAAGTGTATTAATGACAACAGATCAAAGCCCCGCACGACATAACAAGGGCAGAGCAGATAAATAAAGGGATCACGGAACCTGTCCTATAATCACGGAACAATCTTAACCTGAAAACGATTGTATCAATCAATCTCTGAGCAGTGTCGTCTCTCCAAGCAATTCAAAGTTCACCTGACATTTTACTTAACCAAAATCATACAAAATGTCAGGAAGGTACTCATAAATTGGTACTCCGAGCTACCGAACCACTCAGCTCAGGTCCCTGCAGGTTACTTAAAAAATAATAAACTCACTGTTAATGTAAAGAGACGTTCCAGGTGAATATAATAGCTACTCAACAAATAACATTTATTACAAAAATAATAAGTAGTTTAACATTATAACTAAACAATAATGATAACAAATAGCCAAAGTAATTCAGTAAGCAGTACTTACATATATGACACAGACCCGTCCCGTTACCGTGTCTTGGGTATGAATTGTCCCACTTAGATGACGAATGAAAGGCAAGAGTTATATCCGAGCACCACACCAGCCTCGAATATAATCAGATTCACGATCACAAGCCCAGTATCGAGAATCCCAATAGAACTCAACCACAGCCCAACACAACACACAAAATTGCCGAACTGCACCACGGTTGAAACGGTCAACCTAAATTGCACGCAAAAAGTGGACCAAAACTAATTAACTGTAGCACAGAAAAAGATGAGGATATGATCTATACACAAACGTAACGCGATGCATAACCTGGGCACTGTGCATGTTCCCTTTCACAGCAACGAGAAAAGTAATAAAAAAAAAATGAAAACAAAAATCAAAGTAGTGAAACCTACACTTTATAACACACAACTGCCGAGAATTGCCAGGTTCGAGACAAACATACAAGTCAACCCATAATTCATAGCGCTCTCCTGGAGCAGAAACGAGCCGGATAACAAAAGACGAGCATGATACGTAAAAAAAAAAAGCTAGTAAGAAAAGAGTAAATCTGTAAGAAATGAATAATTTGTTGCACTGAGTTTTCCGCAGTTCCGTCAGTCTATCTAGGAACAATTTACTTGGAAATTTTCATGATCTGTCTGAAACCGGCTAAGATCAGATGCTTTGTAATTGACTGGTGTGAACAATTGTATTCTCATATATAAGTATCATTTTAATTCTAGTGAGTTTCAAAGGCTGGGAGTCCCAAAACCTCTTAATCCTTGGTCCACTTAATGAAAAAATATACGTTCGCTTTAACTTTAAAATAAATATTCGACATGCTGTACTTGCTATGTGTATTAGCTCTGCGGAGTGTTGTAACACAGCGTTGCATTAGGATATTGCTTAAATGTCATTAAAATATTTTCTGCATGAGTTTTAGTTTCTTCGTACATACCTATGTCTACAAAGGTGACATTATATCCTTTGGAGCTACACCATATCCTGCACTACTTGCACTACATATGTACAACCACTTACAAAAGTAAATAGAGGTTGGAATTATAAGAAATAATAGTTCTTTCTTCAAGGAGAATTGTTTCACTGTACGCCTAATAGTTAGACAACCAACATGACAGTACAAATATGCGCAAAAACATGAAATGCTAGGATAATCCTCCATTTGGAGTAAGAAAGCTTTAGTCCTTCAACAGAGATAGAAATCCTATTCTTGTCTTGTTCAAACACACACACGGATATGTAGTTGATATAAAAATATCTTAATTTGCACACTGTAACAACCTTAGAATTTTTGCAGGTTTTGTCCTCAACGAACACTGGGATGATACCATCAACTTAGTCCCTGGCCGCATTCTTCCACTTCCGTATCTTGGTGGTACGCCTCGCGCATGAATGTGTGTGTGTGTTATTTTAACTTAATTCTAAGAATATCAGTCTATACAGGTTAAAAAGATATATCAAATTGAACAAGTAAAACGTGCTTAAGGATAAAAAAGAGTGCAAAATAGGTTCTAGAGCGTTGACTTAGCATTCGGAAAGACCTGGGATCGATTCTAGCGACCGACCATTCTAACCGAGGTTTCACAAGATTTTCATTTAGCGATACCAGGCAAACGCTCTGATGGTGTCTATAAAAATAGGCCCTGGCCATCTACCTTCCAGCATACTCTTCCAAACCTATCCTCAAATGCCTAAAGGCCTTAAATTTAAAAAAAATCCTTCCAGGGTCCTTTTAGCCAGCTTAAACGATATAAATCAATTCACACATTCACAACAAATCATATACTATAGATATGAATACACAAATATAATGTGTGTCAGGAATAGTACGGTACCTCCCGCTCATTCTTCATTGTCAATTCTCAGTGGTAGAGCATTGGCGTAGCTTTCGGGAGGTCGTGGGTATGATCCCAGCAACCGGTCATCCTGACAGAGGTTTTTGCAAGGCTTTTCCTCAGTCACACCAGGCAAATATCGGAATTGCACCTTCAACATTGGCCCTGGCCGACATCTTCCCGAATCCTTTCCCCTTCCCTATCGCAGCCTGAGCCTTAGATATCAAAAGGCCATTAATCAAATTTAAATTCATTGTCAATTCAAAGCGCGTAATGTTAATTACAGAACATATAGATTAAATCAAATTTTAATATACCATGGTAGAAGCAGACTGTGTGTTCATAAGCGTTAAAATTTCATTTAATTCCATGCCTTATACCATGTTTTCCTTCTTTCCTTCTCTCTTTTTTCGCCCTTTCCCCGTCTCCTTCCATGCTTCTCTCTCTCTCTCTCTCTCTCTCTGTCCGTGTGTGTGTGTTTGAACAAGACAAGAATCAGATTTCTGTCTCTCTATATTAAGCATATGATGCTGAAGGACTAAAGATTTCTTCCTCCAAATGGAGGAATATCCTGGCATACCATGTTTCCGCGCATATTTGTACTTTCATGTTGGTTGTCTAGCTAGTAGGCGTACAGTGCAACAATTCTCCTGGAGGAAAAAGCTATTATTTCTTATAATTCCAACCTCCATTTACTTTTGTAAGTAACTTTACAAGAGATATTTTGCAAGTACTGTGTACTGGTGTGAGATTTCGAGCTTCTAAATATTCAGGGGTTCCGCCAGAATTTTCAGTTTGGAGGTAGTAAAGTCAAATTTGGGAGGGTGTAAGTGGAGTATTGCACGGTTTATATGGATTTTTGACAGAAAAAAAATAAGTTAGAGTGCTCTCAGGAATTTGGGGGATGACACCCCCACAGAAAGGGTCTGGCAGAATCACTGGACATATCTTTTTTCATGATACCATGCATTGTCACATGTAAATAGTATTACTTACCTTATAGAAAGTTTAAATATCTGTATGATAGAAAGTTTAAATATCTGTATATGACGTCATGGTAACACCAGGTACTAAAGAGCTTCCCACTATACTACAAGGATCTTACAGAGCTATAAACCAGACGATCCAATAAAGTACGTCAAGGAACTCTGCACGCGTTTGAAGCGAGTATCCCCCCTTCCCCCAAAAATACACAGTTCAGTGGACAAGGTTTGTATAATTTCATATTTCAAAGCGTAATTAAGTTTAAAAAATATATCGTCAGCCTAATTGTAAAACCACATAACTCCTTTGGCCATTTACAGAAGAGCGAAAAAAACATCAGTTTTCTCTTGATTATATAGAAGATACTGTTCGAAATTCGTGATTTTTGTGTTAAATAAGTTTTTGCGGACCTTCAAATTTCAGTGGGAGTTGTAGCTTAATGTCACCAATATGTTGGTGCAAAAATATCAAAATCGATATTTTGGAGTTACGTGGTTTTACAATTAGGCTGACGGTATGCTTTGGGAAAGTGAAAACGTTTGCCGCTTCAATCGACAGGCAAAGAAGAAACGTTAACAACTATTTGCTGAAAGCTTGTATTCTGCTGTACGTATGTTGCATCCCTACAAGAGGTGTCTTATATGTATTCTGGCAGTAAGTTATATCCGTTATGTTACGGTAGAATTGGTCTAAGATTGCAAACTATCATTCAGTAAGCTGCTATACTCACTGCAATACTGCTCCATACAGTGTTTGAGAATGTATGGTCATATTAGTGCATTATTACTCCATGTACGAAGAAGCATGGTGTCATCCGTAGTACATAAAGTCTTACAACAACATTATTTAAACACAAAATATATTCCCTTGTACGTATTTTATATGTGCATTTTCTCAGTGTGAGTAGAGTTTGAACCAGTGTCTCCATAGTAATCCGACCATTGCAACTCTAATGCGTAAATTATTATTAGAATTCTGTGGAAAACAGATTTCATAAAATGAGCACGTTAACTCTTGAAAAGAAATAGTCTTTTTTTTTCATTTAGAGAAAAAAGAAATCCAGTCAATTAATTATGATTTATTTGCTTTTGACACTATTTTACTGTTGCAGGGCACGAAAAACAATGTGGCGCTTGGTTTTACCACCAACGGAAAAAAAGATGATATGAAATAGGCCAGAAATACGATATTGATTTCAACGTTGCCACTTCAACCATTTTTTGCCATGGCTTTCTGTGGTTTAGGGACAGTGAGAAAGAAGGATTGAGAAAGAGAGAGAGACAGAGACAGAGCGAGAGAGAGAGAGAGAGAGAGAAGAAAGACATTAATGTAATTATGTAATTAGTGAAATACGGATACATTGCATTCCCCACCCGCTTCGATTAACCTTGCTTCGTTCGAAATCCATGCTGTTCTTGTTACATTGTATTATTCATGCGCTTGAGCCCCAATATCATATTATGTGTGCATCAGAATAGTGTTTGTTTGTGAAAGTTTTGTGTTGTTGGACAATTCTCTGTTATTTTTCGCTTTTTACAGTGATCGTGCCAACGTTGCATAATTACAACAACTTGCATTGTGTTTATATAGGAAACAAAATAGAAATAACGAGGTATGCCTTGATGCAGCAACTAAAAAGTTTCTTTCTTTCTTACAGATACACAAAACCTTGATTACACCTTTCGGTATAGAAATGTCCCCACGTATCAGTGGTGGCTTATCACGTAAATAAGGAACTGATTTATTTTATTTATTTATGGCCTTCAGGGATCGGATCTACTGTTCAGGTCGATAAAAAGGGATGAAGTGTTATCTAGCAATTCACACGTAAACATACACGTAATTCCTGTTTATCCTGGATTTCCAGGTTTAGGTGGATTACTCATCATAATGTCACTTTCCGTCTTATTCCTTGCTAAGCATTTTACTAATAGGGATAAATATTTCATGCATTGAATTTCCTTTGTTCAGTTGATAACTTTTATCGTATTATTTGTTAAACAAACAATTTTATTTAATGAATTTATAAGTTAACATGTGAAGTAGCGCTTTACTAACGACACCTGGAGAGCCGCCGCTGATTAAATCGCCAAAAATTGTGATAAACTTTATTTTATATGGGTCAATCTAGTAACTGTTCACTTCGGCCTGTCACGATTATCCGTAACGTTCTAGTTAAAAGACACCCATGCCCCTGCCGGGACCTTCGAGTCGTTGGCCTAACGCCTTACCGCATGGCTACCATGAATCGCCAAAGTAATAACGATTCAGAAATGAATCTATTGGCTCCTTTAGTTTTTTTTGTTTAATATTTCATTACCTTGTTTTTCGTGGCCAAGTTGAGGCTATAAATGAGCATTCTCTGTCAGTGGGCCATTGTTTTTAATAGCGAAATTAAGGCTGAAAATGAGCATTCTCTGTCAGTGGGCCATTGGTTTTAATAGCGAAATTAAGGCTGAAAATGAGCATTTCTGCCAGTGGGATATTGTTTTTCATGACGAAGCTGAGGCTGAAAATGAGCATTCTTTACCAGTAGGTCATTGTTTTACATGGCAAAGTTCTGAAAATGAACATTCTCTACCAATGAGCCATTATTTTACATGACGAAGACAAGGCTGAAAATGAGCACTTTACTAGTGGGCCATTGTTTTTCATGGCGACGCTAAGGCTGGAAATGAATGTTCTCTTCCACTCGACCATTGTTTTTCATGCCGAAGTTAAGTCTGAAAGTGAGCATTCCCTAACACTCAACTATTGTTTTTATATGGCGAAGTTAGGTATGAGAATTAACGTTCTCTATCATTCAACCATACAATGACATAAGAATTAAAATACAGATTGAGACTAAACAGATATACCATCCATCCATCCTATAGGTAAATGTGCAATTACTTCAAATAATATTACATTTGGAGTTACTGGTCTCCTACTAGGCGCCTCCCTAGGTGGCAAATAGGGGAATGCCGACCAGATATGGTGGGTACCGGAAATATTCCGGGGCGGACTAAAACCAGTACTGCTGCCTTGCAGTTAGTAGAGGGATATACAAAGACTAGGGGAAGATAACCCCGAACAAATATATCATGGTGAGGGAAGCAGCATCACCATTACCACTCTGAGGCTGAAGATGAATAACATCGGCAAGGCTCAGAGATGGACAGAAGACGACATTTTGAATGTCTGCCTTTATTGCGATGTCGTAGAGCTGACAACTCTACACCGCTAAAACAGGTCAAGAAATAGTAACAGATGAATCATGGATTCTCCTGGGCTAAAATATTCCGGAGGTAAACTAATCCTTCATTCGGATCTCCGGGCGGGGACTGCTTCAGGGAGCTCCAAGAACAGGATTAATAAAGATCTTAGAATAGGAACGTGGAATGTGCGAACGTTATACCAAACGGGCGCTTTTCAGGTTGCGGTACGCGGGACTAAGAAGTACGATCTAGTAGACATATTAGCGATACAAGAAGTTCGGTGGGAGGGTCAAGATAGCATCTGACAGAGCAAGTACACTTTCCACTACGATGGAACACAGTCATCGTCGGAACAGTATTCCTCATTAAGAACAGTATTCTTCAGGAGGTTCAGAATATAGAGTTTGTAAACGAAAGACTATCGTATGTTACGATACGTACTCGATGGGGCAACACGGTTTTAATAAATGTCTATGTTCCGACCAAGATGGATAATGATAACGACAAAGATATATTCTACGATGAGCTAGAAAGGCTGTTTGACCGAATGCCGAAGTATAATTCAAACTTGTGTTGGGTGATTTCAACGCAAAGGTAGGAAGAGAAGAAAAATATAGATCTACTATAGGCAAGTACAGCCTTCAGGAAAAGACCAACAACAATTGAGAAAGACTTTTCGCGATTTCGAAAATAACTACTGGTAAAGAGCACGTACTTTGAACACAAAGACACATGGGTATCTCCAGACGGCAAAACTCTTAATCAGATCGATAACGTTTTAGTAGATAGACGAAGATACATCAACATAATGTATGTTAGGTCGTACAGAGGAGCGGAAGATGACACCGACCATCAATTAGTGATCACAAATGTAAGGGAAAAGTTATGCATCGCGAACAAAGATAGCAAGGAGTCAAAACAACTGAACTTCGAAGTGAAGCGATTAAATAATCCGAGCATAAAAGCAGACTACCAACTCGATCTCTCAAATAGGTTCGAAATCTTAGCCGATTTTAGTAATAATAATGATGATATTAATAATGAAATTGATGTAAATAAGATGTGGGAGGTTATTCGTGAAACAATTAAGAACGCAGCGAAGGAACGTGTAGGTGAGAAGAAACAACAGAGAAACAAACCTTGGTTTGATGAAGAATGTCAAGCTACATTAAGAACGAAAACAAGCAAGGCAACGATGGCTCAGTAATAAAAGCGAAGCAAATACCAACCGCTACAGTAACGCGAGACGAAACGCCACACTCGGGTTCAGAAACAAAAAGCAAAGAATATCAGAGAATATCTGACGCAGAAGATTCAGGAGATAGAGGAAAACGGCAAGACAAATAACATACGAGATCTA